>CAWUFW010023440.1:0-75939 GCA_963921515.1 Calotriton arnoldi
AATGTTGCGTAGGCTGTGGAAATCACGTCCGCTAAACAACGATGCGCGGTATTGCGGCAATGTTCAGTAGGCTGTGGAAATGATATTGGGAAAATAACAATGCGCCGTATTGCAGCCTTCCTTTACCTTCCTTTAATATAATGCGCAGTAATGTTTACTTATAATGCGGTGTTCACTTTCATCACGGACAGGGAACAAAATTAACGTTTAATTGGCTGAGGTGTTCCAACAACAAGCTCAATGTTCATTGGCTGCGAACCTTTAAAAGTAAAAGTGTTGGCAGCCATTCCCTCCCCCTGCGCGGAGTAGCAACGACATCTGATTGGCTCACATGTTCCAAGCCGGACCTTCCAGAGGTTAATGTTCATTGGCTGCAAACCATTGAAAGTAGAAGTGTTGCCAGCCATTTCCTCCCCGTCCGCGGAGTAGCAGGGACATCTGATTGGTTGACGTGTTCCAAGCAGGACGTTCCCAAGCTTAATGTTCATTGGCTGTAAACCATTGAAAGTAGAAGTGTTGCCAGCCATTCCCTCCCCCTCCGCGGAGCATCAGGGACATCTGATTGGGTAATGTGTTCCAAGCAGGACCTTCCCAAGCTTAATGTGCATTGGCTGTGAAGCATTAAAAGTAGAAGTGTTGGCAGCGATTCCCTCCCCCTGTGTGGAACACCATGGACATTTTATTGGCTAAAGTGTTCCGAGTACAAGTTTGCTCATTATTGGCTGGGAACGTTTCACTGTTGTGAAGCGTTTTGTGACGCACTTCAATGGAGTACGGGAAAACAAAGTAGTAGCGGGGAGGGTAGGAACACTATTAACTCTGTAGAGTGGTCACAAGGTGGTGAACAGGGATTGTGAAGGTAAAAATTGTTTTTTATATATTTTAAGGGCTATTTATATAATTGGCGTGAGGTGTACAAATCACGGCGGGAAAATAACAGAGTGTGTTGCGGTCTTCTTTTTATTAAGTTTGCGGGTGGGATTCTTCCCAGTAGCACTATTTACTTAGAATGTGGTGTTTACTTTTGTGACGGGAGGTGTGGTTGCGCAGCAAAATTTCAGTCTAGGTTTGAAACACTTTTTATTAAGCAATTACAAATAAACTTTCTTGAAAACTGAAGCAGTATATATCAAAGAGGTGACAAATAAAAACGCAATTCATAAAATATCCCTTAAGCGTGGCCACACCCTCCCTTTTTTTTCCTGCTATAGTTTGTAAAAGTGTTGCCCCATATTCTTGATAATATAAGAGGGCATGAGTTACTTTTAGATAAAGTAGAAAAGAAGTGCTACAAGAAACACTCCCGCACTACATCATCTCAGGTCACAAGAACAATAACAAGTAAAAAACTGTTAAACACAAAGGACTTTATATTACATAGAAATGTACGCTTCATCATTTCTTACAATTTCTATTCTGTAGAACTCTGGAAAGTTCAGTCGTAGTGCTTAGAGGTCGCTCACTGCTCCGCTAACAGATCACGGACTCCTTTAAGAACATATAGGATAGTAGTAATATATACACTACTATTCCTATCAATTCTATAGGGAGAACGAGAATAGGAACCACAACAGAGAAAAAGAGAAATACCAAAAATCATTCAAAAATGTAGGGTTTATCAAAGGCATTCAGTAAGAAAGTGTCTATGCAAACAATCTTTTTTAAACTGCAATTTCGAAAAATATTCTCACTGTAAAAATATCTGATCAAGTAAGTTATAAAGGTCAGTAAGCTGTATTTCAGATGGTTTACTCCTGGCGGCGACAAATCTCCAATTCCTGTTGTGTGAAAATATGACACTCTATTACAATATAGAGAGTGACACTGATTGCACACAAAAAAGAAAAGGAAAATAAAGTCATGAACACAAAACAAAATCAATAACGAAATACTTTCCAGCAGTGAATATGTTCAGAGCTTCTTATATCCGGTACTTCGAAATCTTTCAACTTCGCGCCGACGGGTCATAAACTCCTCTGAGATCATAATGACTGTGAATATTACAATATACATACTCACACTATATGATCCCAAGGGGAAACAGAGTAAGAAGCAGAAGCTACTGACGTTACATATAAATCTTTAGTCTTCGCGCCGACGGGTCATAAACTCCTCTGAGATCACAATGACTGTTAATATTTTAATATACATATTCACTCTATATGATCCCAACGGGGAAACAGAGGAAGAACCAGAAGCTGCTGACGTTACATATAAATCTTTAGTCTTCGCGCCGACGGGTCACAAACTCCTCTGAGATCATAATGTGTGGGTATTATAATATACATACTCACACTATGTGATCTCAAGGGGGAAATAGACTACAAACTAGAAGCTGCTGACGTTACATATAAATCTTTAGTCTTCGCGCCAACGGGTCACCAACACCTCTGAGGTCAAGTACAGTGTCAATATTATAATATACAAAGTCACACTATATGATCTCAAAGGAGCCAGAAAAGGAACAATGTTTGCTGTATTCTGTCTGTTTCTGAAAACAAGCTGCTGACGTTACATATAAATGGCAAAAACAACCAATAACACTTTTTTCTAAATACAAATGTTTAAATATTGACAAATAGCTACGTATTATAAATATCTACTATGCCATAATCAAACAACTTACAACTCTGGAATATGTTTTGTTGCCGCAAAACAAGAATCCGATGCTAGAAAACAGAACGTGCATCACAGAATGGGCACGCGTAAATAACTCGCATAAATGAAACTAATCAAACAACGGGTGTGGTTTATATACTTTTTGGTTATTGAGTAGCGAATAGAAGGGAGATGCGGCTCCGCCCATTTAGATGTCACGTTTAGCAGTTGACACGTGCTCACGTTTTCACTGTTTAAATTGTGCACGTGTTGGGAAAAGTTACAAAATGTGAAGCGGTAAAGGTTTCGATTTCGATCCTAACAGGTATAAGGTCCTTAATATGTACATACGTTGGAGAGCTTAAAAACTGTTACCCGGCAAACCGTGTCATTTCTATTCTCATGACTACAAACATCTATTAATTGCCGTAATTCTAAATAGAAAACATAAAAAAAATATATAGTTCAGAATAGAAAAAAAAAATACGTGCTAATAATTCTCATCACTATGGTTTTAAATTTAAAAAATGCCAGCATTTGTAAAGCGTACGGCTTCCCCCGTAAAAGTGTGCCGGCGCTCGGGGGCGTCGGGAAGATTAAACAAGGTGTTGCCCACAGTGACATAGCGGTGGGCTAACGTGCTGCTGGAGCTGGGAATCGAACTGTGAACGCTGTTGTTCGAAGTCAGGTATCATAGCTGCTGCGTCACACATTTTCCACACTTAAATGTTAATTAGTGCTAATTAAGTTTTAAACATTGTTAAATTATAACTTATAACAGACTACTGTTACAGTTAGTTTTTCACTACAAAAAGTATGCATGTCTTTTTAAAATTTACTTAAAAACAATATAGGTTTCAGGGACATTGTAGTTAGAAATTAGCATTTATAAAACCTTTGAAATTCATAGAAAAAGCCATAGGTTTTACAGACGTTATAGTTAGAAATTAGCATTTGAAAAACTTTAGAAATTCACTGAAAAAAACCATAGGTTTTAGGGACGTTATAGTTAGTTGGACATTTCACTCATATAAAACCAGAGAAATTCCACTATTATAGTTAGTTCAGCTAACTATAACTCGTGCACCCGCAATGCACTGCTCATGACGTC
Organism: Calotriton arnoldi; assembly: GCA_963921515.1. Taxonomy (NCBI): domain Eukaryota; kingdom Metazoa; phylum Chordata; class Amphibia; order Caudata; family Salamandridae; genus Calotriton; species Calotriton arnoldi. Next base: position 3,710 of record CAWUFW010023440.1, read on the forward strand.
ACATATTACATCATTCATGACATGGTCAGTGACATCACTGATGACATCACTGATGACATCTCAAATGACATCACTGATGACATCATCCCGTGACTGTGTGTTTCTGTAATTTTTAAATATGTTTTATATATATTCCTAGGTGTATTGAAGAATGAGTGGGTGTATAAGTGTCTGGATGGAGGATTTAGTAGGAGGGTGACTGGCTGTATAAGTGAGTGATTAAATGTGTCTTACTGAATGCATGGGTTAGTGACTAAACTGTGTGAATGTCTGTATCAGTCTGTCTGTTGTTGTGCAAGCTGCTGCATGGGTTGGTCAGTAGCTATATGAGTGTCTATATAGGTTATTGATTGGTTGTTTAAGTATTTTTGGGGGGAGATTGAATGTGTGTGTGGGTGGGTCTGAGGTGTGTGACTCTGTGCATAGATGTGTGAGTGGTTGATTCACTGGATGTATGGGTTCAACAGTGCATGTGGAAACACGTGTATGGGTGCGTGAGTGTGTGTATCCGTGTGTTGGTGAGTGAATGGATGTCTCAGTGGTACATGTCCAAGTAACTACATATGTAAAAGGCAGTGTATGTGAGAGTTCAAGTATATAAAGGACTCTACATGATAGTTGGTGATTTTGAGACTGGCTGTATAGATGACTCTGTACTTGTATCACTGATTATATAATAGAGTAAGTATGCGTTAGTATCTGTATGAATAAGTGAGGTGGTGTGTGTATAATTGTATAGGTGAGTAAATTGGACTGTGATAGATTCTTTGCATGTCTAAGTAGGTGTGTGAGTAACTGCATGGATGAGTGGCGGTGTGATTGTCTGTATAGGTGTATGAGTGCATATGATAGTGTTGTATTTATGAGTGACTGCATGTATGAGTGTTTGTATGGATGAATGAGTAGATGTGTGTGTAGACCTAGCAATCAGTGAGTGCGTATGTAGTCACTGGTATTGGTGTGTTAAAGATTTTGAAAATGGTTGTCTGTATTTTACAGTGAGTGTATTAAAGGTTATATTAGAGTGTGAGGAGATGCATCAGTTTTTCACGTGGATCATGTCATCAGTGATGTCATCAGTGATGTCATTTGGAGATGTCATCAGTGATGTCATCAGTGATGTCACTGACCATGTCATGAATGATGTAACATGTGACGTCATGAGCAGTGCATTGCGGGTGCGCGAGTTATAGTTAGCTGAACTAACTATAATGGTGGAATTTCTCTGGTTTTATATGAGTGAAATGTCCAACTAACTATAACGTCCCTAAAACCTATGTTTTTTTTTGTGAATTTCTAAAGTTTTTTAAATGCTAATTTCTAACTATAACGTCTGTAAAACCTATGGTTTTTTCTGTGAATATATATATATATATATCTTGATAGATAGATAGATAGATAGATAGATAGATAGATATCGTGTCATATATCAAATATATCAATTATAGTTAAGACCATGGTTCCATAGGAAAATCATTTTTTGACTTGCCTTATATCTTTGGCATCATTTGCAGAATCTTCGTGAAATTGTCCAAAAGAAGTGTGCCGGTGATACTTGTTACACATGGAAAGTTATGGGTTGATCCGTTAAACGGGGGCCGAGAAAAAAGGGGGTAATAAATAGAGGCATTTCTCATGTTAATTCCAGGTGGACCTTTAGTTGAAGCTGCAGCCCGAAGCACTGAACTGAATTTCACCAAATTTGTCATAAAGGAAGATTTGGTTACACAGATCATGCTTTCAGTTATTTGGTGTGAATCTTTAATATATAGTTATATCTGTGGCTGCGATGACTTTGTGAAAAATAACAAGCTTGTGCAAGGAAATGCGGGGAACTGCAGAGCTCTGATTGACCGTCAACACTACAACCTGGAAGAGCAGCCATCTTGGGACTAGGCTTCAGTTGAGTCCCAAAACAAAAGTTAAAAAAAGAGAATGGGGCAGGGCAGAAATACCCTGACCCAATAAAGTTGGTATTGGGGTCACAGAGGGACCCTGACAGGTCAAAAAAGCATTTTTTTTTTAAAAAACTACAGCAAAATCGCGATATTCGCTAATTCAGCATAAAAAAATTTTTTTTTAAAGCGCGGGCTCTCATGCTTGTTTTTAATTAACCGCCGGGTGGGACAGGTCCCGGAGGCATGCCAGCTAAATAAGAGGGGCCCACACAGGGCCCCGCTTCTAGGGCCTATGAAAGCCCTGGGGATTGCCACCTCCCCGGGATTTGGCTTTTATGTATGCGGGTGGTGTCCACGCGGCATGCCCCACACAACCCCAGGGACTGCCACCTCTCTGGGGCAAATCATGCTAAAATAATGTGTTGGGCCCCCATTTTCCTACCCCATGTCCAGGGACTACCACCTCCCCAGGCAATTTATACAAAATAAGAGGGGGCCATGCAGCCCCCCACAGCCCCGGGGACTGCCACCTTCTCGGAGCTGAAATAACTGTATGAAGGTGGTTTGTTGTGGGGCCCCAGGGACCACCCTCTCCAGGGGGCTAATTATCACAATGGAGGAGGGCCACATGGCCCCCCTTCTGGAGTCATGGATGACCCTGGGGCCTACCACCCAGGGTCAGATCCTACTACCACCCAAGGTACCTACCCTTGGGAGGTAGCTGTTTGCTTTTGTTTGATAGGCAAAAAGCAAGCAAAAGCAAACATAACTCTGGTTTCTGTAAGCAGAGCTGTCGAACAGCTTTGTCTTGCAGAGGGCAGAGTTTTCATCTGTTACCCTGCATGCAAATATGCGTGCAAGGAAACAGATGCAAACCTTTGCTCTGACAGACAGGGACCTGCCTTTCAGCAGCCCCCTGTCTGTCGGAGCTCTGCTGGCTCCTGCAGGAGGCTAGGAGCTGACAGGGACTGCAGGGGCTTTGAGGCTCTGCCTGCAGTCCCCAAAAGAGCAGAATAAAGAGGCAAGACCAAGAGGGTGGGGTCCCCAAGACTGAAATTAGCCCGGGGAGGGGGGCCGCACCCCCCCATAGTACCAATAATCCAAGTGTTTTTTCTCTGCAGTTCCACCTTCTAAAGTTATCTGGTGAAGGCACTCGAGGAACAATCACATTGGCAAAGTTACAGACACACAATGTCACTGGAGACATTTCCTCGGCATCCTTTATGCAGTTTTAGTGTAGAAGATGCACTATATATTTACCTGATGAGGTTGGACTTACTAATTAGCCAGTAGTAAATTCTCCAATTGGGTACAGGTGTAGCACAAAACTGTGGCATCTTAGAAAAATAGGCAGGGCAGGATTCATTCTGGCACGATGATCATTTAACAGAAATGAAACTTAATGGGAAGCACTTATAAATATAAACAAAGCAGGTGCCCAAGTTGAAGTCCCACTTCTGAAAAAGTACTAATTATCCTAACTTCGTGCTCATGGCCAAGGCAAAGTAAGTGTGTTTGCTCTGCATTTCCACCATGAAATGTATCTGTAAATACTTGATGGAGGTGTTTGCATCCTTGCTTTTCTCGAGCGCAAATTCTCATATAGTGCTGGTGATGCGGGGTTCTTTCTTGATATCTGCTGATGAGACCAGAGACCGTGTTCTAAACTTTTACAAAGTAAATGTATGTAACTTTGTCTACAAGCCCCACCTCATATACAGTAGCGGTATGCAACATCTTCCTGTCCTTTTCCCAGGATGACGGACAGCTTACTAAAAGAGCTCCCAATGGGTTTCCTGCCCATATTGGAGACACGTTCCTCATGCCTAGGAATACAATCACATCTCCACCAAACAAAGAAGCACTTACTTTTGCAAAATACAAATCGTCCAAGTGTGTTTTCTCTGTAGTTCCACAACTGTAAAGATATATGGTGAATACGCTTAAGAAACAATCACATTTGAAAAGTTACAGACACTCAAGGTCAATGGAGACATTTTCTTCGCATCTTTTATGCACTTGTTGTATAGGAGATGGACTATGCATTTACCCAACGAGGTAGCACTTACTAATTAGCCAGTAAAAAGTACTCCAGTTTGGTAGAATGGTTGCACAAAACAGTGGCTTCTTCTTGGATAAATAAACAGGGCAGGATTCATTCTGGCATGATGCTCACTTCACAGAAATTAAACCTCAACAGGTTGCAGTTAGGAAATAAACTTTTAGAAAACGTTGACATTCACTGAAAAAAACAAAGGTTACAGAGACCTTTATAGTTTGGAAAAATAATTTAAAAAACCTTAGAACTTAACTGACAAAACCAAGAGCTGCAGGGACGTTATGGTTAGACTCACATTCCACTCATACAAAAACAGGGAAATTCAGCAGTTATAGTTAGTTGAGCTAACGAGAACTTACGCCACTTCAATGAACTGCTTGTGACCTCACATATTACATCACTCATAAAATGGTCAGTGACATCATTGATGACATCACTGATGACATATCAAATAACATCGTTGATGACATCAATGATAACATCTCAAATGACACCACTGATGACATCATACACAGGACCACTCACACACCCTCTTATACCCCATACAACATTTCATATACCCACTCCCACACAACCACTGACATACTCATTCAGAGCCCCATAGAAACACTCACACACTTAATCATTGATCCATAGAGTCACTCACAAATTAACTCACCCATACAGCCAATAGCGCAACCACTAACTCACATATACAGCCACTCATGCACTTACTCACTGACCAATTCAGCCACTCACACATCCAGTCATACAGATATACAGATACTCACACACCCACTCATACAGCCACTCACACACTGAATTAGTCACCCATAGAGCTACTCACACACCTATTCACTCACCCATATAGTCACTCATACATCCACCCACTCACCAACCCATACAGCTACTCACACACCTATTCACTCACCCATATAGTCCCTCACACAGCCACTCACTCGCCCATGAAGTTACTCACACACCTTCTCATACACATACTAACACATGTACTCACACACCTATACAGCCACTGAGACAAGCACATACTCTCCCATAAAGCCTCTCTCACACTCAATTACTCACCAATACAGCCACTCACATACCCATTCACTCACCCATGCAGCCACTCACACACCCAACCACTCACTCAAACATACACCCACTTACACACCCATTCATGCACCTTACAACCACTCATTTACCCGGTTACTCATCTATAGAGATACTTATGTACCTGCTCAGTCACCAAATTCAGCCACTCATGCACCCTCTCATTCACACTTTACAGCAACTGATAGACCCGCACACTCAACCAAACAGACACTCATTCAAATTTCTATTCACCAATACAGCCACTTACACACCCACTCACTCACCCATATAGATACTCAAACAGCTACTCATTTATTCATACACCCACTGCCACACACACTCGCTCACCCATACAAAAACTCACACACACATTCACTCATGTATACAGTCTCTCACATACTCACAAACTCTTCCTTACACCACTGACACACCCACTCGCTCACCCGTACAGGCACTCTCACAGCCACTTACCTTATTATATATGTTTAACACAGTAACTTTTAGAAAACACTTACAATCACTGGATGATGTCATCATTGATGTCATTTGAGATGTCATCAGTGATGTCATTTGAGATGTCATCTGTGATGTCACTGACCATGGCATGAGTGATGTAATATGTGAGGTCATAAGCAGTGCATTGCGGGGGCGAAGGTTATAGTTAGCTCAGCTAACTGTAACTGCTGAATTTCTCTGATTTATATGAGTAAAATGTAAGCCTAACTATAAAGTCCCAGTAACCTTTGTTTTTTCAGTGAATATATATATTGCACAAAATTTCTCTGAAACGGGAGCCTCCGACCGAACAGGGAAGCTTCAGCCAAATGCTTCATCATTTCTTTTTGTGTGCAATATGGCGGGATGCTCCATTCCCGTGTTTGGCTGAAGCTGCCCTGTTGGGTCGGAGGCTCCCTTTTTGGAGAAGTTTTGTGTAGTTTTGAACCAGGGAGCATGACCTGCTTTTGCAGAAGGATTTAACCTTACAGTACTGGTGTACAGTGGAGTGCTACAGACTGGAGTGTTGTACAGTATAGGAGCATACATTTGAATATCGTATACTGAAATACCATACAGTCGAGTGGCTTACAGTGGACTCTATTACAGTGGAGTGGCGTAAAGTTGATTAGTGTACACTGTAGTGGACTACAGTGGAGTACCGTACAGTGGAGTGTTGAACAGTTTAGTGTGTACAGTGGGCTCACATAAAGTTGAGTGTGGTTCAGTGTAGTGTTTTAAATTAAAATTCCGTAAAGTGCAGTGGCATATATTGTAGTGATGTGCAGTGCAGTGGTACAGAGCAGAATATTGTATACTACAGTGGGGTACAGTGCAGTAGGGTACACTGCTATGGGGTATACTGGAGTAGCATAAAGTGTAGGGCCATACACTGGAGTAGCGTAAAATTGTGTGTAATAACATTCTGTTCAGTGGTGTGAAATCTTCAAAGTATATTCGAGTGGCATATTCTGGATTACAGTACAGTAGAGTGTTGCACAATTGAATAGAGTTAATTATCAAAGCGTAGTCTCTAGTAATATACAGTTAAGTGTCATTTAATGCAGTGGCACAGACGTAATCTTGACGCTATAATGGGGGACCCCCTCTAGATAAGGTAATTTGAGGTCAGGGAGAAGAGGGGAAAACAATAACACAATATAAAGAAGCTCCCTCGTGACCTATCTTGTTATATCCAATCTATTGGCTGCTCTTCAGCATGGGCTTATATGAATGTGCTTGAACAACAACAAAGTATCAAGAAAAAACATGAAAATTCTATAATAATCTATTTATCTTTTATTTATTTAATTCTTTTTCAATATCAAAAATGTCCTTACTTTTTTTTATTTATTATTTTTTTTGAAAGTATAAAAATATTATTTCAAGCATTTACATACAATTGAACACAACAATTTCATAAAATGTTAGATACAAAACATATTCAAATTAATACCCCTGAATGCAAGATCGTGGAAAGAAAAAAAGAAAAGAAAATCTTTCATTCATACTGTGCTGTACACATACAACCACATACATACTTTTTTTTAAAGTGTATCTGGGGAGTGAGAGACAACAGATGACATGATCTCTGTGACCAATAACATGAACTGCGAACAGCAAGGTCTAAACAGCATTGGTCGACGCGCGTTTTGGTGGCTGATGACCTTACGCCTTCATCAGGAACTTAACCAGATAACGAGGAGACACACAAAAAGACACCCAGAGGGGACTAATTCTTGTGCAATGAAAAATGTAATTAAGGCAACCTGGAGGGCCACTAATGATCGATGTCAGTTTATTTCCTTGTAAATACTGGATATGCTTATTCCCAACACGTCTTATGCAAACTGTTTCTTAAAAGAATGTGTTTTGGTAATGTGTGTCCACGAATTAGGAATATCCTACTAGGCAGTTTCCAAATATGATTTGAGCAAGTGACTATGTCCAGGTCACGTTTCAGCCAAACAATTTCATATGTATTCCATTCTTGTTGTACCAGAGCTTCGGAGTCAAAGTTGGAAAATTCTGAATGCGTGTCCGCAAAGTCGTCTATGGATCGACAGCGTGGATTCCTTCCGGTGACCTCACACAGTGCTCTTGTAAAGTGTAATTGCATACAGTGGATTGTAGTACAGTACAGTGGCATATACTGCATTTCATTACAATGGAGTTTCGTAGAGTGGAGCAGTGTACACTGGAATAGCGTACACTGTGTACTATGCAGTGGGGCATAGTCGAATAGCATATAGTGGAATAGCATAAACTAGAGTTGCATACAGTGAATAGCATACAGCTGCGACTAGTGTAATAGCGTAGATGTTTTAGACTGGAGTGGTGTACAGTGAAGTTCGGTGGAGTAGAATGGACTAACATACAGCAGATTAGCGTACAATATAGTGACGTATACTGGCGTGTCATAAAGTGGAGTACCATACATTAAATAGCCTACAGTAGAGTTCCGTAAAGTAAATTGTTATACAGTAGAGTGGAGTGTGTAAATTAAAGGAAACGTAGGTTTACAGTGTGCTAAAAAAGTTCAATTTTATATCTGCAAAATCTGTATTATAATATCCAAATGTACATTTTCTAGTTCTAGATGTCAATAATGTAAGCAATGTTAAACGTATTCGTTATATAAAACATACTTGAATATTGTGCTGTGGTGTACTGTGCTAACTTCATGGTATACCACGGTACATGGGGCTTGAAGCTGGGTAAATGATAGGTTTATGGCTGTGTTTACAAAAGGTAAAAATCATCCATATATTTGGCTCAAATTTCTATTATTGCGCGGTCAGCGTTTTGCTGACTTATGTCTTAGCGTGTTACATATAATTAAGTGTTACATTTTATTTTTATTAACAAACTATTATCACTTTATTTCAGTGGTATTAAGTTATCTTGTTTGTTTATAAATGTGTAGATATTATTGGCATTTGTAGTTTTTAAATATTTTCTCCCTTATATTTTGACCCGCTTGACGATGCTCAGGGAAATTTAGCACACTTGTTCAACCCGTTTTACTGTGGAAGGAGTAAACGTTTTGCAGGGTTTAGTCAAAGGGATCAAAAGCAAAAAGAAAGGCCCCAAAACATGCTTGATTGCAATATATTTCACATACACTTTTGTTTTTTCAATTCATCAAAAACCGTCAGTTGCATTTTGTTACAATGTGGATGGATTACATATTATAGTGCCCACAATATTATTTTGTATAATTTAGGTAAGTAGAAGGGGGATGGGAGCACACTGCTTCACCTCCCAGCAAAGTTCACCCCTTAGCATCCTGGTAAATGCAGTTCAGTTTAAATGCTTACTTGAATTTTTGTAGAAGTGTTTCACCAAAGATGGTGCAGGTTAGTGCTGTCAATCTCTAGACACATGTGTTTCTGGATATTATCCTTCATCAGTAGAGATAAAAAATGAAATTCTGGGGTTGCTGAGAAAGCTGCCACAATCCTCTCAGGTCTCTGTACCTCTACCTGGTGCACAGGAGCATCTCCAAGAGCTAGTCAGCTCAGTGGCTCATGGGACCCTTTTTAAACCGAAGGAGGATGGGAGCACACTGCTTCACCTCCCAGCACAGTTCACCCCTTGGCATCCTGGTAAATGCAATTTAGTTTAAGTGCTTACTTGAATTTTTGTAGAAGTGTTTCACCAAAGTTGGTGCAGGTCAGTGCTGCCAATCTCTAAACACATGTGTTTCTGGATATTACCCTTCATCAGTAGAGATAAAAAATGAAATTTTGGGGTTGCTGAGAAAGCTGCCACAATCCTCTCAGGTCTCTGTACCTCCCCCTGGCCCACAGGTGCATCTCCAAGAGCTCGTGAGCTCAGTGGCTCATGGGAGCCTTTTTAAACAGAAGGGGGATGGGAGCACACTGCTTCACCTCCCAGCACAGTTCACCCCTTAGCATCCTGGTAAATGCAGTTCAGTTTAAATGCTTACTTGAATTTTTGTAGAAGTGTTTCACCAAAGTTGGTGCAGGTTAGTGCTGTCAATCTCTAGACACATGTGTTTCTGGATATTATCCTTCATCAGTAGAGATAAAAAACTAAATTCTCGGGTTGCTGAGAAAGCTGCCACAATCCTCTCAGGTCTCGGTACCTCTCCCTGGTGCACAGGTGCATCTCCAAAAGCTCGTCAGTTCAGTGGTTCATGGGAGACTTTTTAAACAGAAGGGGATAGGAGCACACTGCTTCACCTCCCAGCACAGTTCAGTTTCTGGAGGAAAAGATTGTTTTGACTTGGCTATATCCTTGGTGCTGTTTGATGAATCTTCACACAATTTTCCAGAAAAATGTGTTCCAGTGATTCTAGTTGTGCATGGAATGTTTCAGGGTGATCTGTGAAGCAGGGGCTGAGAAAAAGGGGGGGTCATAAAAAGTGTGTTTTTCATGTTAATTCTCATAAGGGATTTGGAACAGGATTACAGCCCAAGCTGCTGGACATAATTACACCAAATTTGGCAGAAAGGTTGCTTTTGGTCCAGAAAGCTCGCTATTTGTTATTTGGGGTAAATCAGTTCAGTTTTGTTAGAGTTAATAAGAAAACCCAATTTTGGGAAGCTAGAGGCATGGATCCTTCATCAATAATGACAAGCTCATGCCAGAATCTGCAGAGCTCTGATTGCCTGCAAACACTTCAACCAGGAAGTGTTAGCATCCATCTTGAGACTTTACTTCAGCAGAGTCCCAAGAAAAAAAATGTAAAAAAAAAATGAAAAGGGGGCAGGGTACAAATACCCTAACCCCATGGCCTTGGTCCTGGGGTCCCATAGGGACCCCGGCAGGGCAAAAGCATTTTGTTTTTTTCATATTCACAGCTAAATTCATAAATATTTGTGAATATTGCCGTTAATTTAAAAAAGAGTGTCTCCCGCACTTGGTTTCATTGTAGACCCTGAGTGGGCCAGGTCCCGGGGAATGCAGAGTTTAATAAATAAAATGAAGAGGGGTGCACGGGGCCTCCTCCAAAGGTTATTTATGCCTTGGGGACCACCTCTTCCCCGGGGCTAATATCAATATTAAGCGGGAGCTGCGCAGACCTCCCAGGGCCCCTGGGACCACCAACTCCCTGGTGCTATAAAAAATATTTATATAGCAGGGCCGCCCAGACCCTCCTGTACCCCACAGACCACCACCTCCCTGGGGCTAAAATAAACATTAAAGAAGGGGCCTGCACGGACCCTGGGGGCCACTACCTCCCTGGGCCCAATTGGTTTTTTTTTAAAGAGGGAGGGGGGCAGCGCGGCGCCCTTCCTGGGCCATATATGGCACCGGGGACTACCACAATGTAGAGGGAGCTCTTCCTTTTTGGTAGCAGCTGCAGGTCTATGGAACCAACTGCTGAGACAGCTGAGAGCAATGACTGAAGTACGATGGTTTAAGAAATCACTAAAACAAACTTATGTAGTAGTTAGAGAAGAGGGAACAATGTTTCAGGTTCCGCCTCTGCCCATCTGTTGATGCTAAAAACGCCAGGACACTCTGGGAGTAGCTGTGTGCTATATAAAATCTCATCATTCATTCACCTCCTCAGGCCAGCCTGTGCAGAACAAAGGAGGGGGGCATGTGGCACCACTCCTGGAGAAATATATTGCCCTGGGGACCACTACCCCCCAGGGCTGGCTCCTGCTGTCTCCAGAGGTGCCCACCCTCAGAAAATAGATATTTGCTTTTGCTTGGTGCAAGCTGTGATAGCTCCCACAACGCAAAAGCAAACAATCCACTTCAAGCAAGTGGGAGCTGTCAAACTGCTCCCACTTGCTGGAAGCGGAGTTTTCGTCTCTTTCCCTGCCTGCAGACATGAGAGATGATAGTATTGCTCTCTCACGCAGGGAGCCACATTTCCAGCAGCTCCCTTTGTGCGAGAGCAATGCTGGCTTCAGTAGGAAGCAGGACGCCGGCTGGGACTGTGTGGGCCTTTAGGCTCCCCCCATGGTCCCCAACATGTGCACTCGGTGCCCCGGATGGGGTCAGGGCACCCAGGGAGACTTGGCCATTCCCCGGGGGAAGCCTAAAGTAACTTAAACTACCTATCCTACATTAACTCACACTATCTAAACTAAGCCTAAACTAAGATAACCTACCTATCCTACACTAAGGTATCTTAACACTACCTTACCTTAGCTATGAATATCCTATATATTTGACACAAATGAGATGTTAAACATCAACCCAATCATGACATGCCTCGAGCATGCATCAAGGATGTGATGGATTAAGTAATGCTGGGCAGCAGAATGGCAGACTTTAATCTACATTGACAAATGGGTGGCATGATTGACCCTAGGAGTAACTGTGGGGCATATTCATGAGGCCCTTGCACCACAGCAGCATCACTTTTTGGAATGATCTGGCAGCACATATTACACAATCATATTAATGAGGTCATGCAAAGACACTCTGCGTGGCTTTGAATGGCCTCATCAATATTGAGTAAGACAAGGAAGTGCAAATTGCTGCACTGCTTTACTCCTCAGTATGGAGCCGTTCCATGGACCTTGCGATGGTTGTTCCCATGCAATACATTTGGATACTGATGCTTCCCCAGATGCAAAAAAAATATGTAAACCTGGGGATGTGCCTAAACCTTATGGCTCCCCAGGGGAGGCACTGAAACATAAATAACTTTATTTCCTCATCTTTTCCTCTTACCATGTGTGCTGCATTCTGCAACACACCTAAACAGAGGTAACAGGCTCCCAGGAATGTTTTTGTGCAGGAAGGTCCCCTTTCCAGCACGCAGCATTAATTATTATTTTAGAAACATAATGCGACATGCGAATAGTGAAGCACTTGTGGCCTACCCATGCAATTTCATCGTTACATCAAAAACACAACAGTTATTACACTACGATGTTGTTACTGGTTAGTTTTAAAACATGCGCAAAGCAATTCCCCTGTGTTTATGTGGGTGCATGTTAAGTTATTCTACAACTACTTACTGTTATTACGTATTATGGGGATACATGATCCGAGCAGGTTTCAATTTTGCAAAACCCTGCTCCATCACACTTCTCATGTGTCACTATTCCTAATAAGGGCTGATATTGTGGTCACCACCAAATAGGTGATCCCTTCTGACAGAAGATTATCTCAACTCACATGATAGTGCAGTTATGACTATTTCGCTCATCCTTTCAGTGTGAAAACGATGTTTTCTCCCCAGGAGCTTTATGGTTGAATAGACATTAATATGCAAAGTGAATAAGCATATTGTGGGGGATATCTATCAATTTTACTTCATTCCCCACATTAACAAAAAAGAGGGAGAATATTTCCAGTTATTCATTATATATGTCCTACTTTAATTATTTCCTTGTGCTCAAAAAGCCTCAGTCCTTCATTAGGGTGTACTTTTCAGGTTTTCAGGGAATTATTTTTTTCTGTAGACACTTTGTCTTCATTACTACTTCTTATTAGGTGCAGTCCAGAACGGGGCTCTTTATTGTATGTTCAAATAGGTCTCCCGAACCTGGCGATGGAGCTAGATGAAACATTTAGATTTTCCCTTAATTTCATTTAAAGCTCATGGTGCCAGAGCAGCCGCTCCCATCTGTCCTTCTTTTCCCTGACAGGGTTGCCCTGGCTCACCCTGCCACCAGCCGCAAGCATCCTTGGCCATCGACTAGCCATATGAGCCCTCCCAACTCACGATATGAGAAATTGCGACCCCTCCCTGCCATCTTATAAACCCTCCACAATATTCCCGAAAAAATTCCTACATTTACACCCCCTACAAACTCTAACTACCCCAACAGAAAACCCCAAAATGACTTACACCTAACTGCACAATTACAACACATTTGACAAAACAATGACACAGGACCAAATAAGTGTGAGACAGAGACAAAATATGGAGACAACACACACTGACAAGACCACAACGCTCATTTAACTGTCACACACTCTCCATACACCGCCAACACAAACCACATGCCAACAGAGAATAAGAGAAAGTGAAAGTAATGCCACATTTCCTAGTTTGCAACCTGCCACACTCATGGTGTCGCTTCCTGGGTGAATTCGGCCAGTTTTTTACAAATATATCGTTTTTTTACACATCTGTACTGAAATAGCAAATGCGTGATTAACGCACAATGCATTAGCCACAAAGCATCATTTTCAACGCATTGGCGTCGATGCACGGGTTTTGGTCTGCGCAATGGGTACAATGCGATGCGCTGAAGGGTCAATGTGTGGCTTCTGACCCATGCATCTGGCCTATTGTCTGGGATTCACTGTAATGAATTGTGCAATGCAGGAAAACATACCTTGGCCTCACTTTCCTTCCTCCTCTCTTTCTCACCTAACAGGTTTAATATTTTCAGGTGTGTGATTTTTCAGTGGTCATATTGTGCCAATGTGTGTGTTTTAGCCTTTTCAGTGGTGACATATAAAGTGACAATATATTAATTTAGATAACAATTAATAATGTGATGTGTAGTACATTCTCAATTTTTACTTCGGTTGGCGGTTTGTAGTATGCTTGGGTGAACGTAGGTAGCATCAGGGTAGCCATATTTTGTGCCTCATATCTAGCGTCACTGTGCCTATGAGTAACACAATTGTATTCCCTATTGTGTACAATATCTACATTCCTGACATAAGATGTGTTATGGATGCAGTACACTCTCAAGGAAGCACCAAAAATGTCTGGTTCAGCCAGTGTACAGTGTATGTGCATCCAGCTTACAGATTTACTGGATAGATGTGATAGGTATGGTGTAAGCCGTATATGACACCTGTGATTGTCCAGAAGACATTCATTTGCACACTAAACTAGTCAACTTCAACCATGTAATGTTGTGGTCCAAACACATCTGAAGTCTGGGCTTTATGTGTGAAACAATATGTGCGGTGCATGCACAGTGTACTTTGGTAAATGTGTGTAGCACATCTGTTTGCCTATGGTCAGAGCATTACAAGTACCGTGCTTGAGTAACCCAGACAAGTATCATTATTCGTGAATGCCGCTATGTGTGGCAATTCACTGCATTGCATTACTCTGAACCAGAGAGAGGTTCCTTGACCTTTACATGTGGGTAGCCATTCACATCAGATGGTAATATGTGCTTTTACAAACAGATGACACTAGACAAACCTGGCAATGCGCCAGTAAGTAGTACCTTCATAGGAGTGATATTGCATGGAGTTAGAGTGTAACATCATTACTTGATTTTTCTTTGTGGACAGAAGCACACATAGATGATGCACTATGGCTCAATCAATCAATCAAGGATTTAAAAAGTGTGGCAAATCAGCCGTGAGGATTTCAAGGTGTTGGAATTGCTAGCTGCTTCCTGGTGATCTGCTCACAGCAAATATTGCTGATCTGTAGGACGCACCATCACGGTCACATAAATTCCTGCATGCAACAGTTGCATCCTTGCCTCATGGTGCAAGTGTGCCTGTGTTGGTCCTAGGTAGCCAATCCAGCACCCACACAAGGCAAGAGGCAACATTTTTAAGTGCTTTGTTAGATACAGTACATTTCTTATAATGTGCTTGCAAACAAAGTAGTCGCGTAGGGAGACCATCTGTGCTGCAATGTGGGCCCATGGCCATTATATGCCCCAGTCACAGTTCTTGACTTTGCTAAAAGACAGAGGGCCAAACCAGTTCAAGACATGGTAAATGTTTACAATACAAAATGTATCATCGGCGCCAGTTATGGGTCAGATATTTGGGGATACAAGGTGTACAAGGAGATCTCCAAATAATGGAGAATACGTTTTGAGAAACCTGCTTTTTGTCCCTCAAGCTGTATCATCTTTCATTGTCAATCAGGAATTAGGGGTAGGGTATGTATCTGATTTGGTTGCAGGTCTCCACTATTGAGCTGGATAGGGATATGGGTCAATCCAAATGTAGAACTGACTCAAATAATAGTTAAAGATTGCCTGTTTTTGGAGAGGGCGAATAGTAACCCTTGGCTCTGCTACATTAGGACGTTAGCAAAGAAACTGTGGCGCCCGGATGTGTTTGAATCTCCAAATGGGCTAGCTAAAAAAGATCTGATATGGGTCAAAAAACAATATTTGCTCAACGTGAATGTGGAAAGAGAAGCAAGGGAGATTCTTAAACCTACTGTACAGGCCCATATTCTATTAAAAACACCCCCGCTACTAGAGCCTTACCTAATCATAATTACAATTTCCTACCATCGCTGCCTTTTAACAAGGTTTCAGTTAAATCGTTTACATCTTTTCCTTGCAGAACCTCAAAGATGGCACAAGGTTGATGAATTACGATGTTTTGTGACCATTATTGCTCTCTTCGCCAATGATTTATATTAACATTATTAAAAGATAACTTTTTTTGCA
Source organism: Calotriton arnoldi (assembly GCA_963921515.1). NCBI lineage: Eukaryota > Metazoa > Chordata > Amphibia > Caudata > Salamandridae > Calotriton > Calotriton arnoldi. The sequence goes on from CAWUFW010023440.1 coordinate 19,567, forward strand.
AGTAAGACCAGTGTTAGGTTATCTCCAGATATTAACAAGTCCCTTGGATTTCTTTAGTATTGCAATTTTTTTAGTTGAGGCCGTCAGAAAAAAGAAACGGGCTGTTTATCATGTTGAAAAATAGGTTTTTATTTTTTATTATTATCGCTATGTTGTAATATTTTTATCAGTGAGATCTTAAGAATGATTTTATGTACGATGATTTTATGTTTACTTTCGATTTTATTGCATGTACTTTTATGGTTTTAATTAACCAATCAAAGTATTTTGACAAACTGACTGATAAGCCCCAGTATTTACACTCACAGGTTATTATCTAGCGTATACTGTGATTCACATATGCTAGACAGTAACAAAGATCATGAAGTGCAGAACACGCACTCAGTCATTGCACACTGTTTGGTACTTCACCCCCATTGCAGTGTGGCAGAGGGTCTGTAGCTGAATACGCTGTAGCAGCACGAACAATCTCAGCATGTACACACTGTTACACATTGTAAACTTTATGTTGTGCATGTTTTGCACAGAACACAAGTTCTGCACATGGTGTTATCATGCACATATTTCTGAAAACATGATGTAGGTCTGGGATGAGTGTGTCTCACAGCAACAGACCTTTGAAATAAGTGAGTGAGCCATTATGCATCACTACATTGAAACATGGTCAAATAGTCAATTTAACTGGTGATGTTAATGTAAAATAATGCTGCCTTACAATTATGATATCTATTTTACTACTGTCAACTTTATTAGCAGTACATCTGCTCCGGGGGGAGGCCTTTTTTTGTGCCTTCTGCTCCAAGGATACAGCATTCCCTGGCACAGGAAGATGTACTGGCATACACTCAACTTACATTTCCACTTTTTGATGATGCATGATTTCTGATCTGCTCAGCTATGCACTTGTACATTTAGGTCAGAGGTAAACAACTCTTGTCATGCAACAGTAAGTCCAAATTTAAAAAACTCCATTTGACCTGGTGTAGTGAGTTAGAGTGTATGTACATACAGATTTTATAGAATGTTGGTCCAATAGAAATCACACACTTGACATCTCAGTATTCTTCAGGTGTTCAGATGTTTGCATTGTTGTATGGTTTTTACTTTCCAGTAAGAAATGTTTGTTTGTTGGACAACATAAACATTGGGATGATGCCAGACTGATTCTATACAGCTCCTCAGAATATGTTGGCCTAAAGACCTGCTAGCTCACAGTGGCACCATAAGTACCTCTGACCCTAGGTGGGTAACAAATGGCTTGGGTAACCTCAGGACATAACAACACTGAGTCCCCCTTGAATCAGGGTAACAGATCTAGAACCTTTTTGTTCAGTCACTCATGCTCACTCAGGAAGATACACAAGAAGTACACAAAGGGGCGTTTTCAAGATTTATTGAATTATTGGGGTTCTTGTATAAAATATGTGTGCTGCAATGATCAACAGACAGAAGCAGATAAAAGTGATTAGCAATATAAGAACGGTGAACAGAATGAACAATTCCACTACTCTGCTAAGACAGTGTATATATGCTGGCATATAAGTACTGGGTATACTATACTCCTACTATGCGCTCCCTAAATTAATTACCTAGGGGTGGTGTTCTGCCAAGAATCCCATACTGGATGATCTAACCTCCCATTACCTGAAGGAAAGGTATCTAGGTCCATGTCTTGGTCACAAGTTGGACATCCCTCCTCGCTCAGGAAAAACAGGACTGAGACTCTGACCTCGCAGTGACAGCAAATGATCCTCTAATTTGAGCACAGAAATTCGTGTGTAGTTGTAATAACAGTGTCCATGCTTCTGTATAGAGGCTTCAGCCAGACTGACATTGTATATTGTCTCTGTGATAGCCCTGTCACTCCATGGGCAAATATTAAACAACATTTGCAAAATGTGTGTTCAGACCTTGTACTCAATGTTCAAGGTGTGTTGATAGTGTACTTATGAGGTGGATTTGAAGCAGAGGGGTTTTAGAGGAACTAATTCTGCTCTGTCACAAAAGCAAATGTGTTTCAAAAGACATTTTGTAGGAAAGACAGTAACTTCAGAAACGTGTACTGCAAAATGACAGTGTTTCTTCCCGGGCCCACTCCTCAGACATAAGTCGACTAATGCTATCTAATAATAAGAAAGCCAGTTAGAGTAATGCTATGAATGTGTTTATACAAAAGATGCAAAAAGTATTAAAAAGGCATTCACACAGTTTGAAAAACCAAAGCATACCAAAAGCCATGAAACAAAAAGTAAAACTTATAAAACTCAATTTAAAAAGGAATTTCAAGATTTTGAAAACAAGCCGAAATAAAACTTTCCACCAAATGGAATAGACAATTCTTTGTGTTCTGAGTGGGTGACAAAACATTTCTGTTCCCAGAAACTACAGCTGATGATCCCAGAGGCATACCACGGAGCAGATTTAAGGAGCAAATGTGTTCCCATCCAACCCCCACAGCAGCTGCTGAAGGAGTAACTACATCCAGTTGAAAGTCCTCAGAACTAGAGCGAAGATCTAATTCACCAGGAGCAGAAACATTCCTGGAAGACTGGTAGAATGCATTCAGAAGCAATGGTATGTGCAAAGGACAGCAATACAAATGGGCCTTTAAGAGGTCCACTGGTACGTTAATGTCCAGAGCCTGGACCGATTGCGTTCCTAGGCACAAGACCAAGGCACACTTGAAAGTGCACATTGGAAACCAGGCTGCATGCAGCAAAGCCACACAGGCTGAAATGATAGGACTCAATGCTCTTTTAATTTCTGAAGCAAAGGTGCACAAAGAATTGTACTATGCGTTCATAGCACAGGAGCACAAGTGGTAGTGCCAGTTCCCTTCGATCCCTAAACTGGACATCCATTGCGGAAAAATTAAAATCACAGTCCGTACAATCAGACACAGGGCCAGCGCAAGTTGTCCAAAAATGCTTCCGAGCAAGGAGTGTATGAAGGATGGAATCACTCCAAACACTGTCTGGAAGGTGCTAACCAAATTAGAGCCCAGTGTTTTTAAAAAGGTGTGCTACCCCCGCAGTTTCAGACATGTTAAAAATGTGGTGCACTAAATTCACCAAAAAGCTGTGGAAAACCAGTGCAGAGTAGCACATGTATTTCTGAAGAAGACCTTATAACTTGAAGATCAAACGTCTCCTTTGCAGAGGTTAAGGCCACATCTTTTCGAAACAGTAAGGCTTTCAGATTTCTCAGGGCATCAAAGTGCACTTTCGAAAACTCTCTAACTGTACTGTCAGGTGGAAACAATACTTGTGCACAGCAAGTGACTACGGATGAAATCATGACAAGATAGGCCATGCCCGGTTGTATACCACATTAACCTTGATTGTAAAACATGAAAAAACTCCCAATAGAGAGCAGTTTGAAAGTCGGACGAATCATGGCCGCTGGGGAACCTTTTAAGTAGCAAGATAAGTTTGCTACGGAAGCATTACAAGCCCCATGGAGCAAACCCTCTTTGTACACTAAGGAGCCACTTAAAGTATTCTCGCAGCCAGAACCGCTGAGAAAAACGTCTGTGTCTTTATTCTGATACCAGAAAGTGAAAGGTAATTCTCAATACTCTTGTACATACCCTTCCCTTAATGCTTTATCTCTGCCCACTGGATGGTGTGGTAGACAGTACTGGAAATGCTTTGTCGAAATCAGCAGAGTAATGAACCCATAGAATATCCAATCTGCGAAGGGTGTTTTAGCAACTGTATAAGGTAATGTCTCTGACTTCTTTATGTGTAACATGGTGTGTGTCGCATCTTTACGTGCCATAATTATTTGCTGTTTTGTTAGCTGGTATGGTGAAAACAAGCTTGTGGCATTATTATGTTGCCAAGGTATGTGACCAGAATGAAGTGTCTGGAGTGTCCATCTTAATAGCAATATTGATCTAAGTTGTGACTGCCCATGTTGTAATGAGGACATATTGTGTTGTATGATGTCAATTGCCGATTACACTATGTTACCCAGGAGTACACTCTAGAGGACAAGGTTGTCATACAATTGACAACTACTGCTAGAGCGTTTTATAAATTAGTCCTATCAATTTGCACAGTTTTCCAGCAGTTTCCAGCTGAGAAACCTTCCACATTTCATTGTATATTGCATACAAGAAGCGTTTTGATGTGGTTTTTTAGGACCTAACAAGAAGTCCCAGAGTTCCAGGGCATCAGAAAGAAGTGACAAGTGTTCTTTCACCTGTGACAATGTTGAGGTTTTTAGTTAATCAAGGAACAATGTCCCAACTCAGTAAGTTGACATCATCCCAGAGTGTTCTGTCTGCATGTACCACAGGTCAGATCTGCTGATCTGAAACCCCTTGGTGTTTCCCAGGAACCATGTGTGACATCCATTAGTATCTAATAGCCACAATACCCATCCCTTCCAATTAGGGTCTGATGTGTTGTATGAGCCATTGCGAAGCATGATGTCCAATGTATCCTCCTTGCATTTTGTATACAGCTGCCAGTTGTCAAAATGTGCAAATGTGGGAAGGTGTTGTGTGTTCAAATCCTTGATTCTAGCCAACCCAAGACATGTTTGTTGCACAGTTTAGTTCAGAAAAATCATCTGCTTTGGTATAAGGTATGCTCTAAACAAAGCCTCATTCCCCTGAACCTGCCAATCTTTTGTTCGCCAAATTGATTTTACATCAATAGTGTCCCTCCAAAAGTCAAACCCATGTGAGGATATCTGGGAAAGAAAAGAAGCAGAGTAAACCAGCCTGGTGTTTGTTAGCATATTTACCCTTGCATGTGAAGGTGTGAGCTTATAATAATAAGACACTGGGTCAAATGTATCATAGCCAGAAAAATAAGCAAACTTCTGCAAACAGTGGAAACATTGCCCTACACCACCCTTGGTGGTGTAGGGCAATGTTACCACTGTTTGTAATTAAAGACAGCAAGTGGAGTTCTTGGTTTATGCAAAAAATGCTGCCCGTAATGTTGAAAACAGAACATTTCATCGTTATTAGACATGCTTTATACAGTTCACCAGAAGAAAAAACAGTAAAATGCCCTAGATCTTCTAGCCTTTCATGCACTGTTTCAATATCCCAATCATAAGAGACACTACCAGGAGTGATGATATCATTCAAAGACAATTTAAACAAATATGGAATTTGTAAATTTTCAGTGGGGCCATACACATCATACGATACTCTATCCCAAACAATCCCATCAGGAACCAGAACAGCTGAAATGTTCTCTCAAGAAATGTCTCTGCGCTTTGTGTGATGACGAATGCGGTTTAAGAACCAAGTTCACCAGCTGTACAGCAGAGCGTTCTGGGAGATAGTGTCCAAATAAAAGCAGGCAAAAGAATGTCGCAAAACAATCCGAAGGACCAGGAAAAGTAACTGCGTCATATTCCAAAGCTGTGAGCATGGAGGAACAAAAGGTGTCTTTTTCTGTCAAAGATAGAAAACATGCAGTCTCATCCGAAAAGGTGGAGGTGGTGGTGGATTTGACAAATCCAAAGAAAAATCATCACAGTTGATGAAATAGCCCGAAGCAGTCCGAACTATTTTTGGCAGCTATGCTGGTGTAGTAAAACTGGGAGATGACTCAATCTGTGGTACATTGATGTAAACAGTATTTGCGTCAGGAATGGATTCCCAATTGAAATCAGTGTTTCAGTATACGTTGATTGTATTGTAGTTATAGTAGTAACAGGCAGACAGGATACTTCATTGTTGGTTACTGCTGTCTCCCGTTGGGGAGAGGAGACTTCATCAGGTAATAAAGCTTCCACTGAAACTACCTGTATGGTAGTGAGAGGAGACAGGTATCTACCCAGGAGGCTACACGGCCTACTATTGAGTATGGGCCACATAATGCAGTTTTATCGGATCAATGGAGACGGACCTCTTGTATTTGCAGTCAGCAAGGGGTAGAAGAAGTACAGTTCTGGTACCTTCAATGGGCAGGACAGGTACAGGCTCTCTGTAAAGATGGCCCAAATTCTTTCTTGTAAATAATTTTCTCCATGAATGGATCCCCAGTCCTTGGGATCCAGCCAGGCCTCGCCGGTGCTTCCTTCACTTCACCGCTGGTAGTGCTTTTCACTTGGACGTTGCTTAGTTCGTACCGGAAACTGTTCAGTTCCTGTAAAACAGCTAGAAGTTCCTTAAAGTCAAATGGTGTTTGAGCCGCCACTTTACTGAGACTGTTGAGGTCTGGGACCTGCATTTTCACCCCAATCAGGATCTCATAGGGAGTCTGACCACTCAGATATTTTCTAGGCAGACTGTTGAGTGCCCTTTGGACCCCATATAAATGATGGATCCAACTGCGGCCTAAGCCTAGTGCACTAGCTGTTAAAGACTGCTTTAAGTATTGTTTTGTTCTCTCTAAGACCGAATTTCCTTTTGGATGGTACGAGGAGGAGTACCGCAGGGTCAACCCCAAACTTCCCATGGCTTCTTTGCATGCCTTAAAGGCAAACGTCGGACCCTCATAGGAATGTAGTGTTCCAACTGCGTATTGCCCGCTAAAGACTAACAGATCCCTTATAACTGTTTGGGCATCAGCTGATTTCTGTGGCCATACAAACAGGAATCGAAAGCAGGAACCCACTGCTACCAAGATGTACTTGCAAGCCCCATCTGATGACAAACAGCTGCAATGGTCCAGGTAAACACAAGTGAGAGGAGTGTTTGGATTAAATAGAGGTGTCTGTGGTGGACGCGCCAAGGTTGAACCCTTTCTGCTGGCAGATGTCGCATTTGAGGACAAAGGGCCTGATTATGATATTGGTCGGACTCCTGTCCGACCGGAACCGTGGCAGAGGCAGGACTGCCCAACTAGAAGTCGGCAACCCGCTGCCCGCATTACGATGCAACCGCCTTTACCATTGTGGCAATGTATATAATGTGTAAATGCCACAATACAAAATATATACATTTAAAACATCCCTGCACCATGTGGCAGGCACCATCCGGTGCCTGCCACATGGTGCAGGGATGTTTAGGGGGGCAGCCCAATATCGGAGGGCCAGGGAGGGAGGAGCCCGCTAGGGGCCCCCAAAGTCAGTTTCCACCTGCCTTTTCATGGCAGGCTAACCGCCATGAAAAGGGCAGATGGAAAGAGACATTGTAATTCCTACAGCGGTGGCTGAGCAGGCACCACCCCTATTGCAGGGATTACTGTCCCTCCGATGGTACCATGGGCTACTAGAGCCCGTTGGAACCATGGCAGACGGTCCCTCCACCAGATGCTTCTGCCTTCCTCATCCTAATGCAGAAGGCGGACCTGAAGGGGATGATGTCGGTGGGTTCGCCACGGATGAGCCGTCGGTGGCGGACTCACAGACATCATAATCAGGCACAAAGTCCCTGTTTTGTTTTTGAAAAAGACTTGGTCACCAGTAGCGTTGCTACAATAATGAAATTGTACCAGCCGCCCCATGTGTGCTGATGCAAGACCCTCATGTGCAGCTAGAATTAATCTTACCTGCAATCTGAATTTGGTTTTACTCTATCCCCCACTCCAGGAATGTGAGCAAATGGTATATTTTTTTGTGCATCTAATTTGTAGGAATACTTGAGTGGAAAGCCTTTTGGCAAGTGAGTGTCGTTGCATGCCTCGTTGACAGCCACCATGATGTCTGTGTCTATTCTCATGCTAGAACAAGTAATTGCAGCGACTGCAGCAGTTTGCACTATTGTTTTTGCAGCTTCATCAGCTATTTTCCTGCAACTTGCACGCCTAAATGTTGGTGACTCAATGTGTGTGTTATATGAGCCTGTGGCAAGCAATCTTTCAGCTTTTCCACTTGTTCCCAAAACATCTTGTGCATTATTTTGCATCCCTTTGAATCTTTATCCATTTTGGTTCAATAGTGTAAGCAGTGGTGGCTGCTGTTTAACGGGGTTGACAGGGCAGGGAGAAAAATCCACTTACTTGCAGGCCAGCTGCCACCTTCTGGTCCTCTTCGGTCATCGACACGCAGGAAGCACACAGGTCTCCCTAGCCAATCACGATGCTGCTGACAGCCTGTGCATGTTCTCCGCAATACAGCCGGTGGTGAACATGCAAAGTGCGAATGACTGTTTGGCTGGCCCAAGACGGCCAGCTAAACCATATTGCGCACTTAGAGTGTGTTAATACTCCTCCCCCTGGCCTCTGCTATGACCAGCCCTGCCCCACACCTAAGCAGGAATGGAAAAATGAAAATGATAATAACATTGCGTTATTATCATTTTATTTTTCCTCTTTAAACTGCTTGCAGATCAGTGGGGCGATGCTCCTCCGCCTTAGTGGAGGAGCGCTGCTGAATATAAGTACTCATTATAGGACTGGACACAGTAATACGAATCACACACAGTGAGGGGAATCTGAGATCCGTATTTTCCAGTGCCAGTGTTAGAGCCCTATGTTTGGCCAACTGTACGGTGCAGTCACCAAGTGACTGCATGTAGGTTTTTTATCCAGATTGAATCCTCCATCCTGCATGTGCCCCTTTATGGCTGTGCACGCTGCTGCGTATTAGTGCTTTGACCCTACGGTATGCTGGGCAGAACCATCCGTATAGATAATGTAATTATACTGATCAAGAGGCAATATTTAATTAGGCAGAGGATATTCATGTTCATATTGTAAAGAAGCTTGTGTTTGTAGTGTAGAGTCAAATCTGTAGTCTACATCTGTGTGGTCAGTGAGTTAGCCCATTGTTTTCATCTGGGATGTAATGCTTTTGCGTTTTGAATACTGCCACAGGAGAGGTGAGGCGTTGGTTCCTTACTCTCACAGTGGAAGGGAAGTGTGGGTTCCTTACTGCTATGCAGGGGAGGTGAGGTATCAGTTCCTTGCTGTTGCAGAGGAGGTGAGGCGTCAATTCCTTACTGTGCAGGGGAGGTGACGCAGCGGCGTTGTCGGTTCCTTACAACGGTGCAGCGTCAGGCAGTCAACCACATCGATTTTCACCTCCATGGTGGTGTGCAGGAGGCAATAGCATCGGTTGGTATCGGGCGGTAATTCGTGCTCTCCACCAGCGGTGCCCTTGGCCCAGGTGCAGGCAGCGGCTTCGATGATGGTGTCGGAGTCGATGCAGGGACCGCGTCAGCAGGGACCTGGGCTGCGGTGTCATCGTACTCAGTGCTGCGCTCCCCCAGCAAACGGTGACCACAGCGTCGGTGCAGCAGCGGTGTTGGAAATTCGTTGGACTTGGCCCTTTTTGCAGGGTCATCCCTGAACTTTTTGCCTTCCTCCTAGCCTTTTTTCTGACATGGTGTTGGTGGTTTTAGGGCTCTGGACACTTTAGCACTGCTGTCCAGTGTAAAGTGGGTGTGCTCTCTGTGGTAAACATGGTAAGATTGGTCTACACCTGTTTGGCGTACTTAATTTACCTGTCAGTCCCTTGTAAAGTGGTATCTCAGATAACCAGGGCCAGTAAATTAAATGCTACTGGTGGGCTTGCAGCGCTGATTGCGCCACCCACCAAAGTAACCTTTCAAACCTGTCTCAGGCCTCTGCCATTGCAGGGCCTGTGCGTGCAGTGTTACTGCCGCTGCGACGTGACACCTAAAGTGTGTGCCACGTCTGTGACCCCCTTTTTACTGCATGTCAGTCACCCCTAAGGTAGGCCCTAGCTAGCCCTATGGGCAGAATGCATTGTAGGTAAAAGGTAGGACATGTACCTTAAGTGCGTGACATGTCCTGGCAGTGACAAACAGCCATTTTGGTTTCTTACTGCTGTGAGGCTGCCCTTCCATAGGAATGCATTGGGGATTCCATGATAAGGGTTTCAGTGGTAATTCCTGATATGAGAGGAGCAGCGTGGTCAAGTTTGGTATGTTTGGAATAGTAATAATGAATGCTGTGCAATGGTGTGCACAGATTTATTATCACTATTTTAGAAATGCCACTTTTAGAAGGTGGCATTTCTGTGTGCTATGTGTCTGCCTGCCTGATGTGTATTGCATGTCTGGCTCTGGAGTGACAGGGGCTGGTGAGGTGTGTGGCTCCAGGGAGGGCAGGGTGAGTCAGCGCTAGGCTGAATGGGCAGATATGCATTTGGAGTGGTGGGAGAAGTAGTCCCTGAAACTGATTAGGTCTGTGCCTGCCTGGGTGAATGCTGGCTCCACCCCCCTGTGATGTGTCTGATGACCGAGTCCAATCTGACAAAGGAGGGTGGAAGCCTGGTAAACAGAGTGCTTCAACACCCCCCAGAACCAGTTGAGGCCGGTTCCCCCAAGCCCTGTGCCAGGGCAGACAAAGGGAAAATGTTGAATGGGCTGTGACCCCATGTAAGGGGTACTTCCTTGTGCTGTGTTGGGTGCTGGAACTGCTGGGCCCCAGGTGGAATCGCCACGAGGGACTGCCCCTCTGCTAGGGGGCCCTGTGAGCTGGCCTGCCTGGGCCCAGCTCTGCTTTCTGGACTCTAGCACCTCGTGAGTGCTATGCCTTTATAGCTGGATCCCCAGAGATGGGGACTCCAACCTTGCCTGGATGGGAGGAGCCCTTGTGCCCTGCAGTGCTGCGCTGCATTCAGAGGGAACCCCGGCATGAGGATTCCCCTGTGCTTGCAAGAGTGCAGCGGGAGCCCACCCCGCATTTATGTGCCCTCAGGAGTGAAGCATCCAGGATGAGCGGGAGCCTACACCGCATTGTGGTATCAGGGGAAGCGGAAGCCTACCCCGCATTGTGGTGTCTGCAAAAGCGAAGCGGGAGCATACCCCGCTATTGTGTGCCCAGAGCCCTAGGTGCCATCCCGAGACCGTGGGTGGAAGTCAGGCAAGTTGCCTGAATGGGGGCGTGGCAGGAAGGAGGACACCGGAAGTCCAGCCACTGGTGCGCGGATCGGCGCACTTTGCCCCTGCCGTAGGGGGCACTTGATCGCTTTGGGGGCCTGCCGCTGAGAGAGGAGGGAGCCGCCACGAGGTAGGAGTCCTCGTGGGTCCCCGGTGGTGACGTTCGGTGGCCCGGCGGAAGAAGAAGTTGAGCCTCCGGTGCTGTGGGCAGAGCTCCCCGTGAGAAGAGGGAGGAGCCCCACGTGTGGCCAAAGGCGCCGCCCGGGAGATTACAGCGCCCGCAGAGGGGAGCACTGTCGGTGCCAGCAAGCTGCTGAGAATTTCCTGGCTGGAGGAGCCACGTGAGGGGGGCTCCCCCAAAACACCCTGTTGGTGCCTGCTTGCCCCAGTGGCGCGGAAGAGTCCCGGTGAGTGGGGCTGCAGTTGTGGGGCATTTTCAGTGCCGGTCGAGGGCACCAGGATGAGCCCGGTAACGGGGGCTCTTACGGCACAGTTAGTGCCAGTGCTGTGGTTTCTCCAGCTGCACCGCGAGAGTGCGGGCAGCTACAACGTGGGGCCATTTCTTTTCTGTTCTTGATAAGGAAGGGGTGAGATGCACCCCTCGGCCCCCAGTGCATGACACACATTGCTTTTGCTGCCAAGGTAGCCAGAGGGCCATGGAAGGTCCTATAATTGCGCCCTGACATTTTGGACAGAGGGCATTTGGGCCCCAAGGAAGGCCAGTTGGCCTGGGGTCATTTTTGTGTCCTGGTAGGGCGCAAGGTACAGAGATTGCACATAATGGGGCAGATTTACAAGCCCCTTGCGCCACTTTTGCGTCACTTTTCCCATGTTAAAATTGACGCAAAAGTGGCGCAAGGGGCTTGTAAATCTGCCCCAATGTGTTTATGCTGAGGGTGATGTATGCACCTGGGGAGTGTTACTACAGTGCACTCCTAATTGTGATTTATGCATAATGTGTTTTATGCCTAATGTGATGCAGACATAATGCGTTTATGTTGCTAGTGCTAATGCTGAGTACAGTATTTTGCCAGTAGTTACTGGTTGTGTTTTATATTTGCTACTTGTGCTTTGTGATGGTTCTGACCGTGGCCCGATTTGCCCGGTCATGTATATAATCCCCTGTAAATTATTACCTGGTGCCAGTTGGCACAGTGTATATGTGTGATTATGATTCTACTGTGTTTTGGATAATACAAAGGCTATTTTTTATATAACCTTGTGTGGAGTTTCTTTTGTAGGGTGCCTAGTGTGTTGCTGCTGATGTGTGTGTTGAGCAAACGCTTTACACATTGCCTCTGGGATAAGCCTGACTGCTCGTGCCAAGCTACGAAGGGGGTGAGCAGGGCTTATCTTCAGCGTGTAACTCCCTTGCCCTGACTAGAGTGGTGGTTTCTGCCTGGCTTAGGCACAAGCCCTAGCCAACCAGAAATTACATTTCTAACAAAATGGCATCAGGAATCTTCCTCTTGGGGTTTGCAGTCGAGCAAACACCTTCACTGGCCCAGAACTATGAGTGTCACCACTAGACAGGTCAAAGCTCCCAGCAGTGGAGTTCAGGTGTGCTGCATGGGACGTCTTTGTGTCCCTGAGACTTCAGAACATGGGGCAGCATTACTTCAAGCTCTTGGGGATCTTCTCAAGCAGCATTCACAGCAAAGTCCAGTCCTTGTCCTTTCCTTGGCAGAACCAGAAACTGCAGGCCAACCCAGCAAAGCAACACACAGCAAAGGGGCAGTACTTCTCCTCACAGCTCTTTGGCTCTTCTCCTAGGCAGAGGTTCCTCTTATTCCAGAAGTAATCTAAAGTTCTGGGGCCTTGGGTTTAATATTTATACCCCATTTTCTCTTAGTAGTCTTTGTTCCAAGAGTTTTTAAGCTCAGTTCTGTCATCCCTGGTCCAGCTTCACTACAGGAGGTGGAGACAGCATTGTGCAGAACAGACACAGCCTATTCAGGTGCTAGTGAAAACTCCTCCCAGCACTCTAAATGCAGAAAGGTCTATTCAGCCTGGCTATGAGTCACACATGAAAGGCAGGACACCCCTCAACCCACCTTGTGTCTGTCTAGAGTGAATGCACATCCCCATCTCCTGTCACTCCAAAACCAGAAGGTGAATACACAAACAGGCAGAGGCACATAGAAAGTGGACAAGAAAATGCCCACTTTCTAAAAGTGGTATTTTGAAAACACACAATTTAAAAACCACCTTCGCTAAAAGGCGTGTTATTAAATTCTAAATTCAGAGAGCCAAAACTAAAAATTTTCATCTTGTCCCAATGGAAAGTTATGAGGCACCTCCCATGTCAACTTATGGGACAGACAGCCTTCAAAAAACGACATGCACAGTATTTCACTGTCAGGACATGTAACACATACCAGTACATGCCCTACCTTTTGTATACTCTGCACTATGCCACCTGGGCTACCTTGGGCCTACCTGAGGGGTGCCTTACATGTAAGAAAGGAGAAAGTCAGGGTCTGGCAAGTGGGTGCACTTGCCAGGTCGACATGGCATTAAAAACTGCATTAGCAGACACTGCAGTAGCATTTGATTTACAGGCCCTGGCACACTCAGTGCATTTTACTAGGAACTTACCAGTAAATAAAATATGCCAATCACTGATAACTAACCATAATCACAATTTACACAGGGAGCACTTGCACTTCGGCACTGATCAGCAGTGTCAACGTGTCCAGAGTACCTAAACTAGCAAAAACAAAGTACAGCACACAGTCAAAAATACAGGAGGTAGAGGCAAAAAGTAAGGGGAAACCACACCAATGATGCCAGGTCTAATACCTGTACCCTCAAGCTGAAAAGTGAAGAGAACTACCCACCCTCCTTGGAGTTCTCGTCATTAAGGCGGAAGAATCTATACAGATCATCAGCATTGGCGTGTTCTGTACCAGGGTGGTGTTGCACTGTAAAGTCCATCCCCTATAGTGAAATTGACCACCTCAACAGATTTGGGTTCTCACCGCTCATCTGCCTTAACCATCTGAGGGGTCTGTGTGAACCCTGTAGTGAGTCCCAAACAAGTAGGGTCTTAGCTTCTTCAGCGCCCAGACCACAGCAAAAGTTTCTAGCTTAATTGTACTCCACCTCTGCTCCCTAGTAAGTAACTTCCTACTAATGAAGGCTACAGGTTGGTCCACGCCCTCATCGTTCAGCTGTGAGAGTACCGCCCTCACACCATGCTCTGAAGCATCTGTCAATACACAACCTCCTGGGAGAAGTTGGGGGCCTCAAGCACGGGGGCCGTGCACATGGAGGCTTTCAGAGTATCAAAAGCAGTCTTATAGGCATCAGTCCAGATCACTTTTCTTGACCGCTTCCTGGAAGTCAGCACAGTAAAGTGGGCAACTATGGTGCCATAGCCCTTGACAAACCTCCTTTAATAGCCGGTGAGACCTAAAAAGGCTCTCACCTCTGTCTGGGACTCTGTCTGGGACCTGGCTGGCTCCCAAGCCAGAATGGTGTCAATCTTAGGTTATAGGGGCACCACCTAGCCACTTCCTACCTGTTACCCTAAGTACACCACAGACCCCTGCTCAATCTGACACTTACTGGTCTTGATCATAAGGCCTGCCATCTGCAGAGCCTTTAACACTACCCAGAGGTGCAGCAAGAGATCTTCCCAGCTTGAGCTGAATACTGCAATTTAATCCAGGTAGGCGGCACTAAAATCCTCCAGCCCAGCCAACACCTGGTTGATCAACCTCTGAAAGGTGGCATGGGGCATTCTTCAGCCCAAAGGGCATCACCAGGAACTGGTCAACTGTCACAACCAACTCCTGGATATTTCCCTTCATCTATGTTTTGTGTTAGTATTTCATAAAGACGGGCTGAGCTTAAACTATCACAGCATTCATATGAGCCTATCTTCCTATGTGAAAGCATTTTCCAGCTGAAGGTGTACAATTTCCTAGTTAGAGACTTTTCTGGAGAAATCTCCTCCCACATCTCCTTCATCTCTGTCTTCTCTGATTTTTTAATGTACAAAGTGACATAACGAGCAACAGCGATAGAGTAGTCTGCAACAAACTGCATGTCCATATTTGCATTCTTCATTTTCAGAATCACAGGATTCTAGTCATTAATATACTTGGAGGCCTCTGTTCTTCTTAGGCTGTATGTGTTTTTCAGTGATTTTCGTGTCAGTATATGTCTGACTGCAGCTAAAAACCTGTTTACTCTTCCTTTGGAAATTACAGATCTTGAAAATCCAAAATAAGACCTTGTGTAAACTTTTGTTTTAGCCCTGTATTTTTGACGACAGTACTAGCCACATCTATGTGCTTGAAAGTCCAGAACTTGCTATCTCAGGCCTATTTCAGCACTGTCTTTTGGGATGGCACATTTCACATACTGCTCTATGAAAGAGAGTACAGAGTCATCACTATCTGTTCCAAATTTCAGGGCATCTTTTTTCTATAACAGGATGTGAATATGAGGAGCACCTCTAGCTCGATACTCTATACCCCATAAGAAGCCAGTTACTTCGACACGAGGAAGATTTGTTTTGTTGCAGATGAAAGACAGCATGGCTTAACACCTGTGGTTAGAATATCTACAAACATTAGCAGGATCCAAAGAGCAAAGTTCTCCTGCTGTCTTCACATTGATGTCCTTAATGTTTGGGTTTACTTTTCTCAAAAACTTAAGTAAGTCATCCCATGTGTACTCTTCAAAACTGAGTGTCACAAATCAAGTAGATGCACCTAAGTTTCGCAAAATATATTTCAATTCTCCATGATGACGATACCAATACTCGTTAGTCCAACGTTGGCAGGCCATCAAATTAATCAAATTGTATTCCAAGTTTTCATCCTTATCATGAACTGTGTCGACAAATTCCTTTGCAGAGAGATTTTCTAGATCAACTCCTGTCTTCAGTATGTGGTTTACAGCAAATGATAGTCCAGACAAGTCACTCTCAATAACAGATAGAATATGTATGGAATACACTGACAAAATCTAGCTTCCTCTGAATATAATCTGGTTGACCTGTACTCAGCTGCAGGTATTTGTATGGGGCGGTCATCATAGGGGCCACATATTCTAGTGGGAAATAGTTATGGAAAACAGCGAGCCTCTAGGTCAATTTGGAATGCAGTGGATGGATGTTATAGTGTTCATATATTTCTTCAGATTTGGCTCTATCCTCTTTTTCAATCTGTTCCCTTGATGGTAACATTTCATCCTCCATGCAACTTATATCTCCAAGAACACTGGCATTTTTGTAATGCATATTCCCTTGTTTCAGGTACAATGAATCATTTTAACTTTATTAATATCCAGTAACTTTTCACGGATATTTTTGTTTTTGGTAGGGATACCATTTAATGGAATGATAAGTGGTTCATCAATATCTCTCTCTTCACTGACAGTTTCAATATTCCATTTAAAATCCAAAGGTAAGTAGACAACTCTTCCTTTAAGGCCTTTCTGTAGCTCTGTTGGTAGAAATGCCCAGTCTTTGGCTCCATCTGAACTATTGCCTGAAAAGAGTGTATACATTGTGCAGGAAAGTGCCTTTTTTGACATGGTTAGCCCATGCGTTTTGCTTGATGCCTGGTGTGATTTCGAAATGTAAGTGCATTGGATTCCTGCTAACCAGGTTCCCAGTGCAGATCTCTTTCCCAAAACTGTACCATGACTGGCACAACCTCAGCCACCCTTGTAAGTCCCTAGTAAATGGTACCCCTAATACCTAGGGCATAGGTACTGAAGAGGGTCCAATGGGGCTGCAGCATGAATTGTGCCATCCCTGAAATCCCTCACTAAGACCACGCAAACTGCCACTGCAGGTGCATGTCTTGGTGCAGAGAAAACCGAAGAGTCGACCTGGCACACAGACCTGTGTGCCATGTCCTCCCATACTGGATAAGATAATGGTAAGTCACCCCTACGGCAGGCCTTAGAGCCCTAAGGTAGTGTGCAGTATAGTCCATGTGTGGTCATATCTACATGAGCAGATATGACCCTGCAATATCTGAGCAATTCTTGAATATTACTAAGTGCACAGGGAAGCCACAAAGAGGAACATGGGAGGGATACTTTTCATTATGAGTTTGCTAGCTCCGTGATGGCTTCACTGTACGATATGATGGTTGGTACCAAATATCTTGTCTTAATAAATCCTCACTGATGCCAGTGATTAGTTTTATTAATGAATGCACATTGGAGACCCTTTAGATTTTCCCCTGAAAACCTACTAAGCACTGGTGTGGTCTCTGACTATTCATAGCCAGTCTCCCACCAAAGACATGTTTCTGTCCTCATGGGGTGAGAGCCTGTGCTCTCAGAGGCCAGAGACAAAGCCTGCTCTACTTCACACCTCCTCCAGGCCGGTATGGGCTTACAGAGCAGGAAGCTTCAAGGATGTTGCTGCCTTTGAAGTTCAGCCCAGGCTCCCCCAGGTGGTGGGGGATGTCAACCCCCTGTCCTGCCTCACATTTGGTGGGAGGGCAGGTGGAAAACTTAGTTAGATGAAGAGGAGGGTCCACACTCAACCAACAAAATTCCTAGGGTGGGGCAGGCAATGTGAACCCCTCTCCTGAAAATCTAACATCTGGGAATGGTGTAAAAACTACCTATCAGGAGTAGGGTAGTACCCCTTCCCACAGAAAGTGGTCACTTAGAGGGTATAGGCACCCTAAAGGTAGGTAGACCATTGGTTACTACCTGTCTCCTTTAGTAATGCCCGTAAAGTCAGTATTTAAGTAGCATCCCTAGACCTGGATCCTAGATTTGATTGACAAGAAGAAGAAGACCAGGACAAAGAAGACTCAATGTCCAACAACTGAAGTCCTGCTGCAGAAGAAAATTGGCACCAAACCCTGCCTGCTGCCTCTGGGACTTCAACAATCGCGGTGTGCCATGTCGTCCTAATCCTGTGAAGACTCCAAGAACCCCAGTGCCTCCTCCAACCTTTGCAAAATTGCCAAGAATCTGCCTTGGAGTGAAGGTATCACTCCCCTGCACACCTCAGGCACCAATCACGCTGAGTTTGGTTTGTCGACATGCTGCTCTTCAACGACTTCGATGTGGCACCTGCACCAAAAGAGGTTCACCAGCCCCTGAGGGTCAGATCTGTCTCCCCACAAAGTTTGGAGACACTGGAACCTACCGGAGCCACACTGTACCAATACCCAGGGTTCCAGACCCCTACATCAAACAGCAAGATGAAGAGTCTGTGGCATACTCCAATGATACCAGAAGCAAGCACCCTTCAAGTGAGATTCACATTCTGAGTGGCCCAACTGTCCCGAAATCACCTCTCCAAGTTTCCTGCTCCTGAACACGAGGACTTCTCAACACACAACGTCCCGCTGGCCTATCTGCTCTGCACCCAGCCCCACCAGCCACAATAATGATGAACCAGCCATGCGCCATGGTCCTGTGACCCTTGTGTCCTCCTCCCTCCACTGGGACCCACTGGACTTACCTGTAAGTGCTCCTATGCAGAGTCTTTCCAGGTGGCCCCCTTTGTCGTAGCGCACCAGCTACTAACACCTTCAGCACCTTGCTCCCGGCCGAATCCGGGATTCTCTCAATCTTTTGCTGCTGGAACTTTGGACCTGGTCCTGCTATTGGCCTAAAAGGAGAAGGTGAACTTCGTGAAAGCATTGCCTGATTTTATATGATTTTTTCTGCTTTTCCCCATTGACTTCAATGGTGCTTAATTGCGCACAAATGTGATATATTTTCCGAACTCACCAAAATCATAACTCCTAAAGTACTTACAGTTGATCAAAGTTCTTGGTCTTAAGATATACATAAAAGTCAATATCCTTATAAATTGGTCTCAGATTTATTCTTCAGTGTGTGTCTCATTTATTTCCTCTGTGAGCACAACAAATGCTTAGCACTACCCTCTAATAAGCCTAACTGCTCACCTATACTACCACAAAAAGATCACTAGTATTATCTACTTTAACCTCTGTGTACCAGTAAGGGATCCCCTGGATTCTCTGCACAGTACACTTCGATTTAGTACACTATATAGGGAGACAGCTTTCTACATTGATGGCTGCGGTGGGATAGAAGAATTTGCATTTGCTGGAACCACTTTATCAATAAGTGACCACATGAGTGAATCCAAAAATTGTCTTTAGTCTAGTTGTATTTTTCACTTGGTCAATTTTTTTCTAAATTCCTAAACAATTTAATCCTAGAACCTTGGCTAAGTTCCTGAAACTAAGTGGTTAGAGATGCAAAAGTCCATTACTATAGTTAAGACAAAGTATTTGGTGTTAGAGTTTTTTTAACTTGCTAAAAAGTTCCCAATTTTAGTAAAATAATGTCTGATACTGATAACCAGGCTCAGAAGCTCAACCTGGCCCCTTACATTGACCTGTCCTATGTTAGGTTAACGGCCCTCTGTGAGGGTTATAGTATCAATATTGGCAAACATGCTAAACATGACGAGCTTAAAAGGCTTTTGGCAGAGTTTGAAAGAGATCATCTAGAACTAGTGGCTCAGTCTGATGACAGTAAAACTGCTGGGGATGACTCTGAAAATCAGGTTGAGGAGGTGGCTGAGTCTATCCAATCAGATCCCGATGTGAGTTCCTCAGAGGAGGACTTCATGCTGGAACGATTGACCAGGAGATTGAACTTGGAAGCTCAACTCCGGTATATGGAAAGACAAAGAAAAGAGATGGAGATAGGACCTATCTCTGCTGGCAGCAAATTTATAAATAGGGAGAGAGAAGATTCCTTTGATTCAAAACTCCCTAAAGCGATTATCCTTAAATACTCAGAGGCTGCTGACATCACCAAATGGTTCACTGCTTTTGAGAGGGCCTGCCTAGCTAGAAGAGTAGCCAGAAGTAATTGGGCCCATCTCTTGTGGGAACTATTCTCAGGAAAATGCAGGGATGGACTCCTGACATTAAATGAGAAAGATGCTAAGTCTTATGACCTCATGAAGGGTACCCCATTTGAGGGATTCGGACTTACTACTGAAGAACAAAGAATAAAATCCAGGGAGACTTGAAAAACCTGGAGATAGTCCTGGGTGGCATTAGTTGACTTTTCAGCAAAAACTCTAGGTGGTTTGTTAACAGCTAACACAGTGCATGACTATGAAGGGCTGTACAATTTAATTGTGAAAGAGCATCTTTAAAATAATTGTTACAGTGAGAAGTTACATCAGCATCTGGTAGACCTAGGTCTACTTTCTCCTCTAGAGATGGAGAAGAAGGCAGACCTCTGGGTCAAAACAAGGGTGACCAAAACTGCCACTGGTGGGGCTGACCAAAAGGAAGAGGCCATATAGACCCCCCCAAAGAAAGATGGTACCACAAAGATAAAAATAAAAATGAGTCTTCTTCAGGCTCCCAAATACCTGTTTAGGAGGGTGGGCCATGAAACTCTTCACAGCCAAAGGGTGGGTATCACTGTAAAAACTCGGATCCCAAGAAGGCTTGTTGTTTTGTTTGCAAGACAACTAGACACCGAACTAGAGACCCTAACTGTAAAAAGAAAATGAATGCCTTCAGCACACCTGCAGTAAATGCAGTGGTGAGTATCCAGATGGGATCACAGGTGAGCCATGACCATGTAAATGTGCTCACTGAGGCAACTCTAAGAAGGAGGAGTGGATGTAGCTACCTTGGCTGTCTGGCCCAGTAACCTGGAGAGAACCAGACAAGAGCTAAATATAAATCAGATTAGGTTGGAAGCCCTGGGCAGTCAGCTTCTATACAGATACCAGTTCATGTCGCTTCTCCTCAGGAGGAAAACTTGTCAGCCCCAGAGGGAACAGAGCCCCAGGAGCTTGGGCCTTACACAGCAGAGCTTTTGAGCCCAGAGTGACCTTCTAGGGAAGATCTGTGCAAGGTGCTGAGAACCTGTCCCTCTCTTGAAAGCCTGAGACAGCAAGCTGCTGATCAGAAAAAGGGAAGTGTCATTGGCTCCCACAGGACCTTTTGGGAGGAGGGACTCTTATATATTGAGGCAAGAGACCCCCAACCTGGTGCCACTAGGAGAGTGGTAGTACCTCAGCAGTTTAGAGACTTTCTCATAACATTGGCCCATGACATTCCCCTAGCTGGGCATCTTGGCCAGACAAAAACCTGGAGTAGGTTAGTCAAAAACTCCTACTGACCAGGACTGTCCCAAAGAGTGAAGGAGTTTTACAACTCCTATGCCACCTGTCAAGCCAGTTACAAGACAGGCAGCCACTTAAAGCTCCCCTTAATTCCACTTCCAGTGGCTTGGGCACCCTTCGAGAGGGTTGGGATTGATATTGTTGGTCCCCTTAATCCTCAAACAGCATCAGGAAACTGATTTATACTCGTGGTAGTGGATCATGCCACTAGGTATCCTGAGGCAATTCCCCTAAAGGCAACCACTGCACCTGCAGTGGCCAAAGCTTTCCTTTGCATTTTTACTAGGGTGGGGTTTCCTATGGAGGTAATATCAGACAGAGGTACTAACTTCATGGCTACATACTTGAAACATATGTGGACTGGTTGTGGGGTGACCTATAGATTCCCTACACCATACCATGAACAGACAAATGGGCTTCTTGAAAGATTTAACAAGATCCTAAAAGGTATTATTGTCAGACTCCCTGCAAAACTGGGATGTCTAACTACCATGCCTGCGTTTTGCTTACATAGAGGTGACACAAAAGGGAGTAGGGGTTTCCCCCTTCAAAGTTTTGTTTGGCCACACTGTAAGGGCACACTTTGTCTTGTAAAACAAGTATGGGAGAGACCTCTCAAAGAGCCTAAATAGGAAATTGTGGACCATGTGCTTGGCCTTTGTGCCTGAATGGCTGAGTACATGACAAAAGCCAACAAAAATCTTGAGGCCAGCCAAGAATTCCAGAAGCTCTTGTATGACCAAAAGGCTGCCATGGTGGAGTTCCGACCTGGGCAAAAGGTATGGGTTTTGGAGCCTGTGGCACTTAGGACTCTCTAGTACAAATGGAATAGTCTCTACTCTATCCTTGAAAGAAAAGGGGAGGTCACCTGTCTGTGGACAATGGCACATGTGGGAACCCCAAGAGGGTCATATGTGTAAATTCTCTGAAAACCTATAATGACAGGGCTGACATGACCATCCTCATGGTCACTGATCAGGATAAGGAAGAAGACAGTGAACTTCTCCCTGACCTCCTCTCCCACAACCCTAAAGATGGCTCAGTGGAGGGAGTGGTCTTCTCAGACACCCTCACTGACAAACAGCAGACTGATTGCAGTCAAGTCCTAACTCAGTTTGCTGAGCTCATTTCTTTGACCCTTAGTCAGACTAGATGGTGTACTCATGATGTGGATACTGGTGAATGCCAGCAGATTTTTTTGGGACAGATAGGCTGTCTGAACATGTCAAAGAAAGCATCAAATCAGAAGTAAGCAAGATGCTGGAATTGGGTGTCATTGAATCCTCAGAGAGCCCCTGAACCAGCCCAGTTGTTTTAGTCCCCAAACCTCATTCCCAGGGTGGAAAGAAAGAAATGGGGTTGTGTGTGGACTACAGGGTCCTCAATGAAATCACAACAATTGATGCACATCCAGTTCCTAGGGCAGATGAACTGATTGACAGGTAGGGGGCAGCCACATATCTGAGTACCTTTGATCTCACATCAGGATACTGATAGATAGGTCTGACCCCAGGAGCCAAAGAGAAATCAGCATTTTCAACCCCAGATGATCACTTCCAGTTTACTGTGATGCCCTGTGGATTAAAAAATGCCCTTGCCACCTTTCAGAGGTTGCTTAATAAATCCTCGCTGAATTGGAATCCTTTAGTGCAGCATATCTGGATGATATTGCTGTCTTTAGCTCCAACAGGCAGGATCACCTTATTCACCCCCAAGAGGTCCTGCAGGCTCTGCAGAATGCATGCCTCACTATCAAGGCAAGTAAGTGCCAGATAGGGCAGGGCAAAGTTATATAATTGGGCCAACTTGTGGGTGGAGGCCAGGTTCAGCCACTATAACCCCAAATCCGGACTATTCTGGATTGGGAAGCTCCTACCACCCAGACCCAAGTCAGGGCATTCCTTTGCTTGACTGGGTAATACAGGAGTTTTGTGCAGGGATATGGGTCAATTGTGGCCCCCCTCACAGAATTAACCTGCAAGAAAATGTCCCAAAAGGTTAACTGGACAGTGAACTGTCAAAAGGCCTTTGACACCTTGAAAGAAGTAATGTGCTCAGCACCAATTCAAAAAGCTCCATATTACACCAAGCAGTTCCTAGTGCGGACATGGGATACATGTCTGAACATGGGATCGGAGTGGTCCTATTCCAGACCAATGATGAGGGCCATGACCAAACTGTTGCCCTCCCTTAACCCAGCAATTATCATTACTTGCAGGTCTGAAGAGTTTACTCTTATTTCTGTAGATTTAAGTTTACGCGCATGGCTTATGAAAATTGAAAGACCCCCGGAGGGGCGTCCAAGATGTTTTTTTTTGTTGCATTTATCCGATGTTCATGGAAGCCTGCTATGGGAGTTGATGTCATTGACCAGGTTTCTGGGCAGCATATGATATCCCCTTTTGCGAGGTAGTCCTGTACTGCCTTGTTCCCTGCTTTTTTGTTTAGCCCTGCGATGTTCCATGATATGAGAGTTAGTTCTTGATGGAGGTCGGAGTTGTGACCTTGATGTTGATCTTCCCGCACCGACCTTTCCCTTCCTGCTCTGGCGGAGAATTGACTTTGGCTAGGGGTGCTGTTGCCAATTCTCACCTCTTGTAACCTGCTTAGATTGCCCCATTAGCACTCTTCGCAGATTATCTCTTTGAAAGATGGAAATATTTATTGGTGTACTAGGGCGTTCGTTAGTATTTTCCCCTCATTTTCTTTTATGGTTAGTGCCTTTCAAGATTGATGCGGCCCCCGGCCCCTCTTTTTGAGGTATAAGGGCGGAGGGGTATTTAGGTTGAATGGGTTCTGTTACTTCTATACCCCAGCTTGCTAGTTGTTGGGCTTCTCCAAGAACTGCCCGTTGAAGAGAATGTTTGCTAAAGTCCAGGAGGGTTGAATAGCCATGACTGTCTCCTTGTGACCTTTTGAACTTTACCCACTATATGTTTTCCGAGGTGATCTGAGACAGGGACGTGAGATGGCCAAAAAGTCAGAGGGTATTAGTTCTGTTTAAGATGTCATGGTGGCCTTCCATGTGGTACCTAGGTGTGAGCACCACCTCATATATTGTGGGTGTTTCCTCGAGGTATTTTGTTTGCGTGGCCCCCCCAATGCTCTGGCTGCATAATCTCAGACTTTGGGGGGGGTTGTTTGAGATTCGCCAGTGTTGTTCACCTTCAGCCCTATTATTATTTCCCATCCAGCTCTCTTTTTGCTTCTGCTCCGTCCGGGGGGTATAGCGTGCTCCTTTGGTCCTTTATGACCCTCTAGTTCCAGAAGGTCATAGAGCCTTATTTGTGTGGAGGCGTCCTCTTTACCCAAGCTGACCCTATTTGATGTCGCCTGGGCCGCCATTAATGTTGACCCAGCTGGTTGTTGTGGGTCCACCTGGTCCGCCTGATCCACCTGGTCCCTGCCCTGTTGCATCAGACCATCTCTTCCTCTTTCTTCAGCCTTTTCTTTGTCTTCTGGTATTCCATGGCTCTTAATCTTCTGTTTGAAGTTAAAAATCGGGTACAGTGGCAGTGAGTTACTTTTCTCCCCGGGTCTGTGACTGTTCAGCATTGCCGGCAGGATTGATCTTCTTTTCATTTTTGATCTCTTCAGCTGTTGCTTCAGCTTTTTCTTCGCCCTCCTTGTTAGGAGGGCTTCTGAACTGACTCCTACTTACCCCTCCACGGTCACTTTCTGCTCTTCGGCTTCCTTTGTGTCTGGGCTTGCCGGAGTTTCCTTGGTGTCGCTCTTTGTCGGGGGTACCAGGGTCTCTAGGCTGTTGCACTCATTTTCTCTGGCTTTTGATTCCGAGTTCCTCGCTCGGCTGGGTTCTCCATTGGTCACCACTGTGTGATTTCCCTTTGCCAGCGATTCAATGGTTTCAGATGTCTTTGATGAGTCGCCTCTACCCTTAGTTAGTGCTACTATGTCCCCCAGTATTTCCGGCATCTCAGCCCACTTATCTATTATATTGGCACATGAGCTTGTACGAGCTATCATTGCTTCATTGTAGTTGATTGTTGCCTCCAATTCTTCCAGCTTGCAGCCCTGGTTCACTAGACTTTGGGCTATTGATTGAAGAAGGTCTACTTGGACCTCCATTTTGGTTGATTGCCTTAGCTATTGACTTTTGTGCTTCTCTGATGGTTATCAAATGGGGGGTATCTTCTTGCTCATCTTGATCTTTCTGGCCTATTGCTGCGGACAACCCTGCTCGATCTTTTGCCTGGTTTTTTACCACGTCCCCTCTCCCAATAAGGTTGGAGGTGAGGTCCAGAGTCCTTTCTATTGTTTGCTCTACCAGACATGTTTATGACCTCATGGGGTGAGAGCAAGTGCTCTCAGAGGACAGAGACAAACCCTGTTCCAGGACAGGATGGCCTTCCTGGGTGGGAAGCTTCTAAGGTGCTGCTGCATTTGAAATCCAACCCAGGAACCTCCAGATAGTGAGGGAAGCAAGCCCCCTTTCCTGCTCCACTTTTGATGGAAGGAAAAGCAGGAAAATTAGTTAGATTCGGAGGAGGGTCCCCACTTAGCCATCCCTAGGGCGAGGCAGGCAAGGTGAACCCCTCTCCTGAAATTACACCATCTTGGAATGGTGGAGAAACAACCTACCAGGGCTAGGGTAGTGCCCCTTCCCACTAGAAGTGGTCACTAGAGGGTGTAGACATCCTAAGGTAGGTAGCCTATTGGCTCCTACCTATCTCCCAGTGTAATGCCCATAAAGTCAGTATTTAGGTGGCACCACAAGAGCTGAACATTAATTCGATGGACAAGAGAACGAAATGGACAAAGAAGAGCTGCTGCCTGAAGGCTGACACCCTCTTGCATAAAAAATTGGTACCAAACCCTGCCAGCTGTGTGGTAGACTCAACAATCTAGGTTTGCTATCTCGTCCTGCAACTTTGAGGCCTCCAAGAGCCCCGGAACTCCTCATGCCTTCAAGAAATTACTAAGAAGAAGCTCCCTTGCAGTGAAAGTATCACTCCCCTGCATGCTGCAGGCACCAAACACGTGAAATCCTGTTTTTCAACTTGCTGTTCCCCGACCACCTCGAATGCAGCACTACGAAATCAAATTTGTCGTGTGTAGTAACAGCAACAACTGGATTAGCTGCATACAACATTAAAGGAATTACTTTACATCGACTACTTAAGCTACCTGTTGAACATGATAATAAACTAGAGTACCAAAAGGTATCCAGTGAAGCTTGTCATAAAGTCTCAAGAGTACTCAAGAAACTGAAACTTTTAATAATCGATGAGGTGAGCAGGGTCTCAAACTTAATGCTTGCCTTTGTACACTTGAGAATGCAGCAGATTTTAAAAGATATGACGTGTTGTTTGGAGGAAAGTACTTTATTTTCTTTAGTGACCTACTACAACTTATCCCCATCAAAGGATAGCCTGTGTTCAAGATGCTTCTCTATGATGAAATTCAGAATTCCTTGGGAAATATTGAAAATGTAAACATTTGGCTAAACTTCCAATACAAGGAACTACTTAAGAATATGCGTCAATCATCCGATGTGGAAAATGGAAATATTCTGAAGAATATTAGATTAGGAACATTGCTTAGAAAGTTTATCAAGAAATTATTTTCCTCAAACAAGACATCAGCACACCTTATGTTCAATTTCTCTAGAAAAGGGAAATCCATGGTCTGCCCAATGCCTACACTTCAGTAGTGTTCTACATTAAATAAAGGATTACTAAAACTGGAGAAAGAAGACATTTTGGAAATTACAGCAATCGACAAAATGGAACACCAGGGGGTGACAGTACTGCTTAGTGGAAAACTACAAGCCAAATTGGATTCATTGGACAAATCTGTTTCCAGGACTGCAGGATTAGAAAAATATTTACTCTTATGCAAAAATTGTAGAGTCCTTTTGCGGTGTAATTTAAATGTTGAGGAAGGATTAGTAAATGGTGTTATGCGTAAAGTGATTGATTTCATTAACTTTCCAAATAGGGATGAGGTTGAATACTTAGCCACAAAATTTGATCAGTTTGATGGCGTGAAGCAGATTGGTAGATGTATTGTACGTTTTTGCTTGTAAAAGACTTATATGACTGGCGGCAGCAGTTCCCAGTCTCTCTAACATATGCTATAACTATACATAAATCTCAAGGTTTAAGTGTAGACACTTTTTTATTAATATTGGTAGTACAGTATTTAAAGAAGGTATGTCTTATGTAGCATTGTCTCCAGTTAGAACATTGTCGGATTGTTTTTGGTTGATTTTGATGATGGCAAACTAAGGGGCATATTACCAAGGATTTGCGATAATTATCGCAAAGCGCGCTTAGCGCTGTTTTTTTTATCGCCGGCTATCGCTGGATTTCATCGTGGAGATAACGCGTTATTATCAACGCGTATCTCCAAGGCGATAAAAAACTCCAGCGATAGCGGCGAAACCCAGCAATAGCGCGAGAAACCCAGCGATAAATTCACTGCGCTAATGAAAAGCTCGCTAATAGGCAGGTGAGGACTTAACCTTACAATCCACCTCCCATTGACAAGAATGGTTAAGTCAGGTTTTTAGCAGGTGTTAGATTCCAGCGATAATCGCGGTTAGCGCGACTTTTTTTATCGCTTCACGGGCATTGGTAATAGGGGGAAGTTGTGTTTGCGACTGTTTGCAGTCGCTTTTAGTTTGGAACGCCTACTTTGCATGTCATTAGCGATAAATATCGCTGACATTCAAAGCAGCACCAAAACGGTCGCTTTCGCCATAAAGCTGTCGCTAACAGCTGTTAGCGACAGCTTGCTAATTGGGCGATAGAAATATCGCCGCTTTAGCAGCAAAAAGTGCCGCTATAGCGGCGATAACGCCCTTGCTAATATGCCCCTAAGTTCTGTTGCAAGTTGTGTTAAAGAGTACAATCAGTTAAGCAGTGTATATGCTCATCTTTTAGGACAGTATCCCATTTATGAAAACTGGACAATCTATCCTATGTTAAAGGATGCAAAAGAATCTATGAATGTTGCTGAAAAGAAGGAACACAAGCAGAACAAGGAAGGTGTTAAAAAGAAAAACTGGAGAATGAGGGAGATAATATGGGTTACTAGTTGTCAAACATTTCTAGTGTCACTGCTATGCAAATTTTGTTCTAAATGTACTCTTTCATTTACCACATTTTATAAATGCAATTGAACTGAAGCTACAGAAGAGATTATGTTTTGGATTGTGTGGGTTGCTGCAACGTTTGCATAGTGATAGTGCAGTGATACATTTTGCTTCAGGCATTTGAGATCGAGTAGATTTATGTAGTGGATCAGTACTATTTACTCATAACAGTCAACAAGATGCACAGGAATTCAAAATAGGCATCCTTGAAGTTTTAGAAGAAGAAGAAGAAATAAATATAGATGACTTATTTGGCCTGAGTTACACATGGAACCATGAGTGTGAAGATTTCTCTTTTACGTCTACCACTAAAATCAATTCTGCGTGATTTCTGTACTTAACTCTTCCAGATTCCAAAACTGTATCTTTTGAAAGATTGATCAAAGAGGCTAACCAAAATACGACCTGCCCACATTGTAGATCAGATGTCATGTCTACATTTTATATACGAAGAAGTAGAAAATACTTTTTATTAATGCTACGACGATGCAGAGCAGATGGAAACAGAAATTACAAACTTTAAAGATCGACAAATATCAATTTCGGTAAGAACTTATACTACTATGGCTATCATCTTTTACCAAGGACTTGGTATAACATCTGGGCTCTATACTGTGCATTTAAAGAGTGAAACTGGATTAATGGAATGCAATGAGGGCAACCTCAAATTCAAACAAAACTTGCCTTTCAAACTACCAAATTCTTACCTTTTGTTTCTTCCACCAAATTTCTAAGGATGATTACTGTTTAAAAAGTGGTATATGGTATTTGATCTGTGTGGATAATCAGTGTTTAAGACATTATTCAGCCTATCAGGGGTGATGTCTTCATAAGGCTATCCATAATTCAAGTCTCCTTTATATCTATTACTAGTATTGTACCACTTCTAATATTAAAAGAGTTATTTTTAAGATATGTTTGTTTAGATTAGTTCAGTAACTATAGGTAAAACAATTGATTAAATAATTGTAGTGAGTGCAATGCATAGTGTCACTTCTTTGTAGTGACATGCTGTGCAGTTCTGGGGTTCTTTTCTACAATTAATATGATTGTTTTCCCCACTGATCAAGGATTAATCTTTATACAGTACATTGTTTATGGTGTACAAGTATGAAAGCTGAGAACAGTAAAAAGGAAAAATAAAATGTTTAAACTGTAATTTTGTCAAATGTAATACTAAATTATATTTATGCTATTTTTCTTTTTAAACAGATGAATGACACCATCAATTGCAGTATATTTATTTCATAATTACTTCTTTCTGTATAGTTCAACAAACTTACATTGTCAAGGTACACACCAAGGGAGAGACTGATACAGCTACTGAGACATCCAGACACACACCGATATAGCAGCTCACACACTCAGTCACTCACCCACATAGAAACTCACACACACACTCACTCACACACCCATACAGTCAATAACACACCAACTCACTTACCAATACAGCTACTACCACATACACTCATTCATCCATACAGATGCTCACGTATTCACTCATTTACTCATACACATACTAACACATGCACTCACTCACCTACACAGTCACTGACACATGCACTCATTTACCTATGCAACCACTCACACATATACTCTTTCACCCATACAATCACTACTATACCCAGTCACTTTCCCATGTAACCACTGACACATCCAAACCCTCACCCATATAGCTACTAATACTCATTCACCCATACAGGCACTCATACACCCACTCAGTCACTCATATAATGACTATCATGCTGAGTCACTCTCCAGTCTTACCACTGATACACCCAATCACTTACCCATACATCTACTAATTCACTCATGCACTCACCCATACAGCTACTCACACACCCACTCATACCCCCTATAAATCCTCTCATCCACCTAGTCATGCACCCACAAGTCTACTCATATACTGATTCACAGACCAATACAACTACTTACACACCCACTCACTTACCTATAGTGCCACTCTCATACCCACTCACTCACTCATATAGCCACTCATGCAACCACTTAGTCACACGTACAGCTATTTACACAACCACTTACTCACCCATACAGGTACTAACACACCCACTCACTCACCCATACAGTCACTCATACATCTACACAATCACCCATACAATAACTAACATACTCAGTCACTCTCCCTTGTAACCACTGATGCAATCACTCACCCATACACCTACTAACACACCCACTCACTCACCTATACACGCACTGACACAGCCACTCACTTACCTATACAGCTACTAACACTGGCAGTCAGTCACCCATACAGCTACTGGCACACATACTCAGTCTCCCATGCAGTCAGTGACACAGCTACTTGCCCATACAGCCACTCACATACCCAGTCACTCACTGATATATAGTTACTGACACTCCCACACACTAATCCATACAGCTACTTACACACACACACACACTCTCTTACCCATACAGGTACTCACACAGTCACTTACTCACCCATACTGTCACTGACACAGCCACTCACTGGCCCATATAGCTACTCACATACATATTCACTCACCCATATAGCCACCCATGCACCCACTCACTCACCCCTACAGCCACTCATGCATCCTCTTATTTATCATACTGACACTCATGCACCCTCATACTTACCTATACAGCCACTCACACACCCACTCACTCAGCCATATAGCCACTCATACAGTGACTCACTCAACCATACAGGTACTCAGTCATTCACCCATACAGACACTCACATACCCATAAAATCAGCCATAAATCTACTTACACAGTCACTCATTCACACATACAACCACTCACGCAGTCACTCACCCATAGAGCCCCTCACACACCAACTCATCCACCCATATAACCACTAATCCACCCACTCACTCACCCATACAACCACTCTTCCTCCCACTTACTCAGCCATGCTGCCCCTTACACACCCACTCACTCAGCCATACAACCACTCACACAGTTGCTCACACAAGCACTCACACAGTCACTCACCCGTCCATATACCTATATACCTACTCATACACCCACTCACTCACCCATATAGCCACTCACACAGTCACTTACTCATACAACCATTCACACAGCCACTCACCCATACAGGCACTCACACATCCATTCACACACCCATTTAGCTACTCGTGCAACCCTTCACTCATTCCTACAGGTACTCATATACCCACTCATCCACCCATGCACCCACCCAATCACTCACCCATGCAGCCATTCACACTGCCACTCACTCATCGATACAGCTACTCACATATCAATTCACTTACTCATACAACTACTCACAAACTCACTCACTTACTCATACAGCTAGTAACACATGCAATTACTCACTCATACACCCTTTGACCTATCCTGTCACTCACCAATACACCTATTCACACCTCCACTCATTCACTCATATAGCTACTAAGACATGCATTTACTCACTCATACACACACTGACACCATCTGACTCACCCATACAGACACTCACACACCAACTAATCCACCCATACAACCACTAATCCACCCATTCAATCACCCATACAACCACTCTACTACCCACTTACTCAGCCATACAGCCCCTCACACACCCACTCACTCAGCCATACAACCACTCACAGAGTTGCTCACACAAGCACTCACACAGTCACTCACCTATCCATACACCTATGTTCCTACTCATACACCCACTAAATCGTGCCATACAACCACTCACACAATCGCTTACTCATAAAACCATTCACACAGTCACTCACCCATACAGACACTCCTACATCCATTCACACACCCATTTGGCAACTAGTGCACCCAGTCAGTCACTCAAATATCTATTCATGTACCCTCTCACTCATCCATACAGCCCCTCACATACCCACTCACTCACTCACCCATTCAGCCACTCATGCACCCCTTCACTCATCCCTATAGGCACTCATATAACCACTCATCTACCCATGCACCCACCTACCCATACACCCACCCAATCACTCACCCATGCAGCCATTCACACTGCCACTCACTCACCGATACAGCTACTCACACATCAACTCACTTACCCATACAACTACTCACAAACTCACTTGCTCACTCATACAGCTTGTAACACATGCACTTGCTCACTCATACACCCTTTAACCCATCCTGTCACTCACCAATACACCTACTCACACCTCCACTCACTCACTCATATAGCTACTAAGACATGCATTTACTCACTCATACACACACTGACACCATCTGACTCACCCATACAGCCACTGACACACCCACTCTCTCACTCTCCCATGCAGCCGTTCACTCGACCACTTACACATCCACTTACTCAGTCACGTAGTCATTCACCCATACTCTTTGCTATACATACAGATACATACAGTTCATCTTTTTGTACCAAGAAAAGTGGTTCTAATGAGAACCTTTGTTTTTTGTGATTTTTAGAACTTTTTTCTGTTTCTTAGTTTTTTAACATTTTGTATTGTTCTGGTATTTTTTTCAAACAAAATGGCAGCTGGAAAATGTTTTAACACAAAAAAATTTAAACTGGGGAAACAGGTGTCATTTTGAAATAAAATACAAAAAAATTAACAAATGTGAAGTTTTGCTGCTTCCAAAACAGCAGCAACTGATTGTTCCCCTACTACAAGAACTTTTTTGCTGTCCAAACAAAAAGTGCCAATTTTCTGTAGGTCTGGTGCTTTCTCATGGGGTGGTTGCTGTGCCTCAGATGGAAGAGGGTTCCCTGGAGCAATTGGTGTTGCAGTTGAGGTAGATGGATCTTCTTCACTGTGCTGCTTCTCTGCTCTGCCCAAGTCCTTAGAGTGGTAGGTTTTCAAATGCTTGAGCATACTCATGGTCCTGCATGAGCATTTCTTAGATGTTCCTCTGGACTGGGTCTTCTCACATAAAGACCACTTGGCGAGCTGTGCAAGCACTTTATTTTCCTTGGAGGGGATGGTGAAAAACTCCCATGCTATTGATTAGGTGCTTTGCCGGGGGTTTCTCCTCTGAAGAACTGTCATGATCAGGATGTAGCTGCTGATCCTCATTGCCTCTAGATGCCATTTTTATTTGGAAATAATTTCTCAAAAATCTCCAAAATGGATGATGAGTAACAAAACAGCAGGTGGAGAAATTAGACCCTCCAATATCCGCACTGGAAGATTAAAGAAAAGAAAACTAGGTCTGGATTTCTTTTATAGAGCATCGAAAAGTGTTTTATCCAATGACATCCCTGTATTCCATAGTCAAGTGATATTCGTGAACACCGATGTGTTCACAAAAGTTGACGTGTTTGTGAACTCTTATGTATTCACGATTCCTGGAAATATAATAAAACAGAATAGAACCATTAAATTGCTTATGAAAATCTAACCTCATATGATATTTTAGTAAACTACTGACCATAAACATTAATTGGAAAATGTGTATACATGTTTTTCAGAGTTTGCGAATAACCTCGATACCAGAATGTACATATGGCAACTTTTCACGGCAAATTTACGAATATTAAAAAAAAAAAGGCTTCTGACTACATTTGTTTCTTGCAAGATAAAATATTTTGATAAATTGCAAATGACCCTAACTTCCTGGGCTTAGTGAAGGCAAAATAAGTGTGTATTCTGAGCAAATCCACCTCAAAAACGATCTACAAATCTTGGAGGACGTGAATGCATCATTTATCTATCGGAGTGGATTTCTAGTGACTGTGATGAGTGGGTTCTTTGTTGTCCTCTCCTGCTTGGAGGAGAATCCATGGTTCTCCCTTTACACTAGTGAAAGAATCGCCATAAGGCATTGTCCATTTGGCCCTGCCCCATCCAGCTTGGTGGTACTGAAAGATCTTCTGACTTTTTGTCAGGATGATGGGCTGCTAAGCAAACAGACCCCCAGCACATTTTCTTTACACTTTAGAGACCCATATTTGAAGCTGAAGAATATGAAGTCATCTCCACGAAACAAAGATTCACTTACTGTATATAGTTAAGAGAAGTGCCCTTGTTAGGAGAGATACACCTCTTTCTATTTTCATTGTCTTCTCTACAGTAGGATTCATGTTATCACACATTTTGGATGAAGATGCATGAGGAACAATTAGATTGCTGAAACACACACTAGGTCTCAGGAGACATTTCATCCCGGTTCATTACGCAACTGTACTGTAGAATATGGACTACACATTTACGCAACCAGGTAGCACTTACTAATTAACCAATAGAAAGTACTTGTAGTAGTTGGGTAGACATTTTGTGCAAAGCTGTGTCCTCTTGTTGGTTAATGGAACAGGTATTAATTACTTTGGATTTCGAAAAGGCATTAAGCACCCTTAATTGGGAGTACCTCTGGGAAGTCCTCCAGGAAAATGGGGGCTTGGACCGATATTTCTACCTTGGGTGAATCTACTCTATGCTGGCCCAGTTGTGTGAGTTCGGACAGGCCCAGTGGTGTCGGAGCATGTCCCTATTTAGAGATGTACTAGAATTGGATGCCCCCCTGTCGCCACTCCTCTTTGCTTTAGCGAGGGAGCTGCTGGTGATATGTCTTCTCCACGGCATGGCCGAGTGGGGGATGAAGTGGGGGGTTTCACCCATGTTATCTGACTCAACACAGACAATGCACTGGTGTATGTCACCCACCCGAGAAGTTGATGAAGAAATAAAATCTCTCTCTCCCTTTATCTCTCTCTCTCCCTATACATATATATATATATATTCACTGAAAAAACCATAGGTTTCAGGGACGTTATAGTTACAAATTAGCATTTAAAAAACCTTTGAAATTCACTGAAAAAACCATAGGTTTTAGGGACAGTTATAGTTAGTTGGACATTGCACTCGTACAAAACCCGTGAAATTCCCCCGTTATAGTTAGTCCAGCTAACTATAACTCGCGCCCCCGCAATGCACTGCTGATGACGTCACATATTACATCACTCATGACATGGTCAGTGACATCACTGATGACATCACTGATGACATCTCAAATGACATCACTGATGACATCACTGATGACATCATCCATGTGATAATTTCATGCATCTTCTCACACCCTAATATAACCTTTGATACACCCACTCTAAATTACAGACTGCCATTCGCAAAACCATAGACACTCCAACACCAATAACTACATACCCACTCACTGATTCTTAGGTCTACACACACACATCCACTCACTCACCCGTACAGTCACTCATACTTATGGTCACTCAGTACAGGACTATCATATGCACTCATACTCCTATATAGACACTCAAACACCGCCACTCAAAGGTTTTGTAAATGACAATTTTTAAATGTATTAATTGTTATATACATTTTTTCATACTGATTTACTACATTTTTAGAAACAATTTTTTTTACATATTTTATTTTTTAAATTACATTGTAATTACATTATACATTACATTACAAAAAATACTTTCTCAGAATGAATTACTTTAGTTTAAATACTTTGCACATAGGCAATAGACTTTTAAGTACAGTAGTTACAGTTGTTGCAATGGGCAACACATTTTCAAACACAATGCAACATTCAGCTCAATATGAATTTCTAGTTAAATGCAATTAGTTACTTTATGGATTACTTTTCTAACCACAGGACTGGATCCTAGATTCAGTCCTGGGACATCTCCTGTAAACAGTTGAGTAAAAGCGTTTTGGTTACAGTCGTGATTTTTAAGGAATATTATTGTACTTTAAAAGTTGACACTTAGAAACTTTTTCTCATAGAATCACCAATGTTATCCTATGGAAGGAAATTCACTTAGAAGGTAAAAACTGTTATCGTTACTTTTTCTTACTCAGTGTTGGATCCTGGATCCAGCACTGGTGCATCTCCTGTAAACAGTTGAAAGAATGCGTTTAAGTCATACAGGCGATTTTTAGGAATATTTGTAGTTTGTGAAAATCGACACTTTGAAACTTTTCTGCTAAAAACCAGACAATGGATTCCTATGGAAGAAAATATAAGTTACTGGTAAGTACGGTTAAAATTACTTTTCAGGGTCAGTGCTGGGCTAAAAGATGCAGCACTGGGTTCTCTCCTGATAACAGGTGAGTAAATTGGAATTCGTACTTTGGTTGATTTTAGAGGAATATTATAAAGTTCCAAAACTCCACACTTTGAAGAATTTCCAAGTGAAACCAGTCAATGTTAGCCTATGGAAGGAAATTCAAGTTACTGGTAAGTACGGTTAGAATTACTTTTCAGGATTAGTACTGGGCTGAATGATGCAGCACTGAGGTCTCTCCTGATAACAGGTGAGTAAATCGGAATTCGTATTTCGGATGATTTTAGAAGAATATTTGCACAATGGTGAAGGGAGGGGCGGGGCCTGAGGTGACATCTGTGCAAACGCGCCCCGTGGCGCGTTTTAAGTTGGGGGATTAAGTCCCCTTGAATCCTGAGGGTCCCTAGGGGCCAACTAGCCCACCAGGAACCTCCAATATGCGCCAGGGGCTGCGTTGCAGAGACGTGTAGAGAGGCCACACCCCTTTTACACCTCTCTGCAACGCAGCTCTGTGGCGCTTTCTGGATGTACCTGTTGGGCTAGTTGGCCTCCAGGGACCCTCAGGATTGAAGGGATTTAATCCCCAACTTAAACGCGCCACGGGGCGCGTTTGCACAGATGTCACCTGAGCCCCGCCCTCCCTTCACCACTGTGCAAACGCGCCCGATGGCGCGTTTTAAGTCGGGGATTAACTCCCTTGAATCCTGAGGGTCCCTGGGGGCCAACTAGCCCAACAGGTATATCCAAAAAGCGCCACAGAGCTGCGTTGCAGAGAGGTGTAAAGGGGCGTGGCCTCTGTACACCTCTCTGCAACGCAGCCCCTGGCGCATACTGGAGGTTCCTGGTGGGCTAGTTGGCCCCAGGGACCCCCAGTATTCAAGGGGAATTGTTCCCCTCTGCAAACGCGCCAGGGGCGCATTTGCAGAGTGGTGAAGGAAGGGGCGGGGCCTGCGGGCCAAATCGTATTTTTTTTTGTCCCCTGAAGGGGGGCTGTGTGGCCCCCTTACTTTTTCCTGTTTTTGGGCCCTGGGGACCCCATCCCCCAGGGCCTTACCCCTTTTTTAATTAAATTTTTTTTTTTAAACGGGAAGGGGGCCGCGTGGCCCCCTTCCTTGGGCCTGTATTGGCCCCGGGGACCCCATCCCCGGGGCATGGCCTCTATTTTTATTTTTATTCTTTGGAGGGGGACTGCGTGGCCCCCTCCTCTGGCCATTTAAGGCCCCGGGGACCCCATCCCCTGGGGCCGGCCATACCCTTTTTTTTTTTTTTTTAAATTTTTTTAAACTTTGGGGTGGGGGGCTGTGTGGCCCCCCTCCCGGGCCACTACTTGCCCCGGGGACCCCATCCCCCGGGGCTGGCCCTCTCCGTTGGGGACTGTGGGGGTCCCCAAGCCCCCACAGTCCCGCCGGCTCCCCGCGTCCCTTGGGAGCCGGCATTGCTTTACACATGGGGAGCTGCTAAGATGCAGCTCCCCATGTGGAAAGCAATCGGCTTTGGATATTGGAAGAGAGAGCAGGTTTCCCTGCTCTCTTCCAATATCCAAGCAGTTTGCTATGGCAGGACGGGAGCCACGAGGCTCCCGTCCTGCCATAGCAAACTACAGTGTCCCGGGGTAGGCACCCCGGGACACTGCAGGAGCCGGCCCTGGCGGTCCCCAGGGCCATCAAGGGCTCCAGGAGGGGGCCGCGCGGCCCCCTCCCTTAAATTGCACAGCCCCGGGGAGGTGGTGGACCCCGGGGCTCTGGGGTCCGTAACGGACCCCCATATTTAAATGTTTAGTGCCCCAGGGAGGTGGCGGTCCCGGGGCGTGTGGGGGCTGGAGCCCTCCCACACAGGTTTTTCAATTTTTAAAAAAAAAGCCCCGGGGAGGTGGTGGTCCCCGGGGCTGCGGGAGGGCCCTTTGAGGCCCCCCACACATAAAATTAACCCCCACCATGCCCCCGGGACTTGGGCCACCCGGGGCAAAATACAATCGAGCGCGGAGACCGCGCTTCGATTTTTCGGCAGGATTCGCGCACCCTGAGCGCATCCTGCCGATTTTTAAAAAAAATTATTTTATTTTTTGCCCAGGGGGTCCTTGTGGGACCCCTGAGCAAACCTAGGGGGTCAGGGTGTTTCTACCCTGCCCCCTTTGTGCGCTTTGCGCACTTGTTTCTGTCCCTCGGTTCTACCGAGGGACAAAATGGCTGCCAACAATTCCTGAATCGGAATGTTGACAGCCAGCTGACAGCCAATTAACATGCAGCTCATGATCGGGAGGGTACGCGGACCCTACTCGGCCATAGATATCACTATCTTTTTACTTTTGATTTTCTCAGCAACTACTGAACGGATTTACACCATTTAACAAAAGGGTTCTTTCTGAACCAAGAACTACCTCTTTGCCAAATTTGGTGTAATTCCGTTCAGCAGTTCGGGCTGTAGCCGTGTCTAAAGTTTCCTATGGAAAATTGCATGGGGAAAACGCGTTTGGGACCCCCTTTTCTCGGCCCCCGCTTGACGAATCCCCCGAGACTTTCAGGGTAGGAGCGGACCGGAGCGGGCCACAAAGTTTGAAAATTTTGCGAAGATACGTCAACCGGCAAGAGAGTTATTTCAAATAGAATGTCGCGGATTTCCTATGGATAATAGGTTGTAACTATAACTATCTACTGGCGACCGCCAGTAGATAATATATATATATATATATATATATATATTATCTACTGGCGGTCGCCAGTAGATAGTTATAGTTAAAACCTATTATCCATAGGAAATCCGCGACATTCTATTTGAAATAACGTTGGCGCCGGTTGACGAATCTTCGCGAAAGTTTCCAACTTGTTGGGGCGCTCCGGTCCGCTCCTATCCTGAAAGGCTCGGGTGATACGTCAAGCGGGGCCGAGAAAAAGGGGGTCCCAAAACGCGTTTTCCCCATTCATTTTTCCATAGGAACCTTTAGTCGCAGCTACAGCCCGAACTGCTGAACGGAATTACACCAAATTTGGCAAAGAGGTAGCCCTTGGTTCAGTGTCGTGCCTTTTGCTTAAATGGTGTAAATCCGTTCAGTAGTTCCTGAGAAAATCAAAAGTAAAGTCACATATATATCTGGGCGGAGCCTAACCACACATGTCATCGTGAGATCTGATTGGCTGTCAGCACTTCATCCTGGAATTGCTGGCAGCCATCTTGGGACCAATATAAATGATAGTACCTCATTGAAATGCATTGTAGTGAATAGAAGATTTTGAGGGTCACCAAAAGGAGAACTATAAAGGGTGATAACAGGCTTTAGTTACATTAGAATTTATTTGTTGATGGTACCAAACTAATTTTAGGAATTGTGGTGTATTCTAAGGTGATTTTACCATGTGAAAAACCTTCTGCTGGGATATCATGAATCATGTTTGAGAGAACACTATTTTCTCATGCTTGTCCCATGGAGGTTTGGAAGGTGCTCCAGAAGCTAAAATGAGAGCATATTTTCTGTAAATTCACATTATCTTTCTCACTCATGTGAGAATGAAGTCTGACATTCTCAGTAAAACATGTACATCCAACAAGGGCAGAGACTGTCAGTTGATTCCTTTGTGTTCTACTGCAGCTTCCCAGAGTGTTCTAAAGAACAACTAGAGTGCTAACAGCCTTACTTATGACAAAAGTATGGCACACCTGAAGCCATCTTGATTGGAATAAACTGGTAACACTTAA
Organism: Calotriton arnoldi; assembly: GCA_963921515.1. NCBI lineage: Eukaryota > Metazoa > Chordata > Amphibia > Caudata > Salamandridae > Calotriton > Calotriton arnoldi. The sequence continues at coordinate 59,249 of CAWUFW010023440.1, forward strand.
ACAATTTAATTTAAAAAGGAACAAAATGATGGGGTTCATTTTGTCATAGAAATTATGGTTAGTGCTGTAGAAAGAAAAATTAGGACATGTTTCAAGTGTGATCTCAAATATCTTCCTGTTATATTTCAACAGGAGCAGCCTGCCAGTTGATGCCTTTGTGTTCTACTGCAGCTTCCCAGAGTGTTCTAAAGAACAACTAGAGCGCTAACAGCCTTACTTATGACAAAAGTATGGCACACCTGAAGCCATCTTGATTGGAATAAACCGGTAACACTTAAAAGATTTAATTTAAAAAGGAACAAAATGAGGGGTTCTTTTTGAAATAGAAATTATGGTTAGTGCTGCAGAAAGAAAAATTAGGGCATGTTTTAAGTGAGATCTCAAATCCTCTTCTATTTCATTAGAAAATTCTGACATGCAGACTGAAACAATCACTTTCAATACCAGCAGCAGACCACCAGTTAACTCCCTGGTGAGCAGTAGCTTTACTCCAGTGATCTAATGAGCAACTAGAGTGCTAACATTCTGAATTTATGGCAGATGTGAGACACATCTGAATGCCTTCTTGATGGAATCAAAGTAAAAAACTGAAAGCATTTCCTACTGAGGAGACTGCAGTAAATGAAGAAATTAGGAAACTTCATAACAAAGAAGTCTTCCAAGATGGCCACCAGTGAAAAAGAGCCCAAATGTAGCACAAATATTACCCAGATGTAGCCCACATATAGCCCAATGACAAAAGTGTGCAAAACACTTTTTATTTTTAGTTTTTTGCAGTTTTATGTAGTGCAGACTGGTCAGGTATTGGAGCATTGCATCTTAAAACATGACCCCCTATACTACAAAAACACCACTGCACTACCTTAAACCCTAAAACACTACCCCCAGCATGACCCCCTACACTACACAAGCACCACTGCACTATCCTAAACCCTAAAACACTACCCCCAGCACGACCCCCTACACTACCCAAACACCACTGCACTAACCTAAATCCTAAAACACTACCACCAGCACGACCCCCCACACTACCCAAACACCACTGCACTACCCTAAAACATGACCCCCTACACTACACAAGCACCACTGCACTACCCTAAACCGTAAAACACTACCCCCAGCACGACCTCCTACACTACACAAACACCACTGCACTACCCTATACCGTAAAACACTAGCCCCAACACGACCCCCTACACTACACAAACACCACTGCACTACCCTAAACCCTAAAACACTACCCCCAGCACGACCCCTACACTACCCAAACACCACTGCACTAACCTAAATCCTAAAACACTACCCCCAGCACGACCCCCTACACTACCCAAACACCACTGCACTACCCTAAAACATGACCCCCTACACTACACAAACACCACTGCACTACCCTAAACCCTAAAACACTACCCCCAGCACGACCCCCTACACTACACAAGCACCACTGCACTACCCTAAACCCTAAAACACTACCCCCAGCACGACCCCCTACGCTGCCCGAACACCACTGCACTGCCCTAAACCCTGAAACACCAGCCCCTGCATGACCCCCTACACTGCCCCAACACCACTGCACTGCCCTAAACCCTGAAACACCACCCCTAGCACGACCCCCTACACTGCCCGAATACCACTGCACTGCCTAAACCCTGAAACACCACCCCCTTCACGACCCCCTACACTGCCCGAACACCACTGCACTGCCCTAAACCCTGAAACACCACCCCCAGCATGACCCCCTACACTGCCCGAACACCACTGCACTGCCCTAAACCCTGAAACACTACCCCCAGCAAGACCCCTACACTGCCCGAACACCACTGCACTGCCCTAAACCCTGAAACATCACCCCCAGCAAGACCCCCTACACTGCCCGAACACCACTGATCTAAACCCTGAAACACCACCCCCAGCACGACCCCCTACACTGCCCAAACACCACTGCACTGCCCTAAACCCTGAAACACTACCCCCAGCATGACCCCTACACTGCCCGAACACCACTGCTCTGCCCAAAACCCTGAAACACCAGCCCCAGCACGACCCCCTACACTGCCCGAACACCACTGCACTGCCCTAAACCTTGAAACACCAGCCCCTGCACGACCCCCTACACTGCCCGAACACCACTGCACTACCCTAAACACTGAAACATCATCCCCAGAACGACCCCCTACACTGCCCGAGCACCACTGCACTGCCCTAAACCTTTAAACACCAGCCCCAGCACGACCCCCTACACTGGCCGAACACCACTGCACTGTCCTAAACCCTGAAACACCAGCCCCAGCATGACCGCCTACACTGCCCGAACACCACTGCACTGCCCTAAACCCTGAAACACCAGCCCCAGCACGACCCCCTACACTGCCCAAACACCACTGCACTGCCCTAAACCGTGAAACACCAGCCTCAGCACGACCCCTACACTGCCTGAACACCACTGCACTGCCCTGAACCCTGAAACACCAGCCCCAGCACAACACCCTACACTGCCCGAACACCACTGCACTGCCCTAAACCCTGAAACACCACCCTGTGCATGACCCCCTACACTGCCCGAACACCACTGCACTGCCCTAAACCCTGAAACACCACCCCCAGCGCGACCCCCTACACTGCCCGAACACCACTGCACTGCCCTAAACCCTGAAACACCACCCCTGCACAACCCCTACACTGCTCGAACACTACTGCACTGCCCTAAACCCAGAAACACCATCCCCAGCACGACCCCCTATACTGCACGAACACCACTGCACTGCCCTAAACCCTGAAACACTACCCCCAGCAAGACCCCCTACACTGCCCGAACACCACTGCACTGCCCTAAACCCTGAAACATCACCCCCAGCAAGACCCCCTACACTGCCCGAACACCACTGCCCTAAACCCTGAAACACCACCCCCACAAAGACCCCCTACACTGCCCGAACACCACTGCACTGCCCTAAACCCTGAAACACCAGCCCCAGCATGACCCCCTACACTGCCCGAACACCACTGCACTGCCCTAAACCCTGAAACACCACCCCTGCACGACCCCCTACACTGCCCGAACACCACTGTACTGCCCTAAACCCTGAAACCCCACCCCCAGCATGACCCCCTACACTGCCAGAACACCACTGCACTGCCCTAAACCCTGAAACACCCCCCCCTGCACAACCCCTACACTGCCCCAACACTACTGCACTGCCCTAAACCCTGAAACTCCACCCCCAGCATGACCCCCTACACTGCCCGAACACCACTGCACCACCCTAAACCCTGAAACACTACCCCCAGCTAGACCCCCTACACTGCCCGAACACCACTGCACTGCCCTAAACCCTGAAACATCACCCCCAGCAAGACCCCGTACACTGCCCTAACACCACTGCCCTAAACCCTGAAACACCACCCCCAGCAAGACCCCCTACACTGCCCGAACACCACTGCACTGCCCTAAACCCTGAAACACCACCCCCAGCACGACCCCCTACACTGCCCGAACACCACTGCTCTGCCCTAAACCCTGAAACACCAGCCCCAGCACGACCCCTACACTGCCCGAACACCACTGCACTGCCCTAAACACTGAAACACCAGCCCCAGCACGACCCCCTACACTGCCCGAACACCACTGCATTGCCCTAGACTCTGAAACACCAGCCCCAGCAAGACCCCTACACTGCCCGAACACCACTGCACTGCCCTAAACCCTGAAACACCAGCCCCAGCACGACCCCCTACACTGCCCGAACACCACTGCACTGCCCTAAACCCTGAAACACCAGCCCCAGCACGACCCCCTACACTGCCCGAACACCACTGCACTGCCCTAAACCCTGAAACACCAGCCCCAGCACGACCCCTACACTGCCCGAACACCACTGCACTGCCCTAAACCCTGAAACACCAGCCCCAGCACCACCCCCTACAATGCCCGAACACCACTGTACTGCCCTAAACCCTGAAACACCACCCCCTGCACCGCCCCCTACACTGCCCGAACACCACTGCACTGCCCTAAACCCTGAAACACCACCCCCTGCACGACCCCCTACACTGCCCGAACACCACTGCACTGCCCTAAACCCTGAAACACCACCCCCTACACTGCCCGAACACCACTGCACTGCCCTAAACCCTGAAACACCACCCCTGCACCGCCCCTACACTGCCCGAACACCACTGCACTGCCCTAAACCCTGAAACACCACCCCCAGCATGACCCCTTTACTGCTCGAACACCACTGCACTGCCCCAAACCCTGAAACACCACCCCAGCATGACCCCCTACACTGCCCGAACACCACTGCCCTAAACCCTGAAACAACACCCCTGCACGACCCCCTACACTGCCCGAACACCACTGCACTGCCCTAAACCCTGAAACACCACCCCTGCACGACCCCTACACTGCCCGAACACCACTGCACTGCCCTAAACCCTGAAACACTACCCCCAGCACGACCCCCTACACTGCCCGAACACCACTGCACTGCCCTAAACCCTAAAACACCACCCCCAGCACGAACCCCTACACTGCCCGAACACCACTGCACTGCCCTAAACCCTAGAACACTACCCCCAGCATGACCCCCTACACTACCCGAACACCACTGCACTACCCTAAACCCTAAAATACTCTCCCCAGCACGACCCCCTACACTACCCGAACACGACTGCACTGCCCTAAACCCTAAAACACTCCCCAGCACGACCCCCTACACTACCCGAACACCACTGCACTGCCCTAAACCCTAAAACACTCCCCCAGCACGACCCCCTACACTACCTAAACACAACTGCACTGCCCTAAACCCTAAAACACTACCCCCCGCATGACCCCCTACACTACCCAAAGACCACTGCACTACCCTAAACTCTAAAACAATACTCCTGCACGACTCCCTACACTACCCAAAGACCACTGCACTACCCTAAAACCTAAAACACGACCTCCTACACTACACAAACACCACTGCACTACCCTAAACCCTAAAAAACTACCCCCAGCACGAACCCCTACACTACCCAAACACCACTGCACTACCCTAAACCATAAAACACTACCCCCAGCAGTACCCCCTACGCTACCCAAACACCACTGCACTACCCTAAACCCTAAAACACTACCCCCAGCAGTACCCCTACACTACCCAAACACCACTGCACTACCCTAAACCCTAAAACCCTAAAACACTAACCCCAGCACGACCCCTACACTGCCCAAACACCACTGTACTACCCTAAACCCTAAAACACTCCCCCAGCACGACTCCCTACACTACCCAAACACCACTGCACTACCCTAAACCCTAAATCTACCCCCAGCATGACCCCCTACACTACACAAACACCACTGCACTACCCTAAACCCTAAAACACTACCCCCAGCACGACCCTCTTCACTACCTAAACACAACTGCACAATTTGTTACAGGCGTTGCAACGCAGACCTGTGGTGCTTACTGGAAGTACCTGGTGGGCTAGTTGGGCCCCAGGGACTCTCAGGATTCAAGGTGACCTAATCCCCCAACTTAAAACGCGCCACGGGGCGTGTTTGCACACATGTCACCTCAGGCCCCCCTCCCTTCACCACTGTGCAAACGCGCACTGGCTCTGGTTAGTCAGAGTCAGTTACCACCAGTACCCGTCTGAAAAAGTTGTGGGCACAGGATGAGTTTGCAACAAGGCCTCTTTCTGCTCCTCTGTTGGTTCTTTCTGCACATCTTTTGCTTCTTTCTGTGCGTTTTTTCTTCTTTCTTCACATGTCCTACCTCTGTTGGCATAGTTAGAAACTAGCATTTAAAAAACCTTTGAAATTCACTTAAAAATCATAGGTTTCAGGCACGTTATAGTTAGAAATTAGCATTTAAAAAATCTTTGAAATTCACTGAAAAAACCATAGGTTTCAGGCACGTTATAGTTAGAAATTAGCATTTAAAAAACCTTTGAAATTCACTGAAAAAACCATAGGTTTCAGGCACGTTATAGTTAGAAATGAGCATTTAAAAACCTTTGAAATTCACTGAAAAAACCATAGGTTTCAGACCCGTTATAGTTAGAAATTAGCATTTAAAAAACCTTTGAAATTCACTGAAAAAACCATAGGTTTTAGGGACAGTTATAGTTAGTTGGACATTGCACTCGTACAAAACCCATGAAATTCCCCTGTTATAGTTAGTTCAGCTAACTATAACTCGCGCCCATAATGCACTGCTGATGACGTCACATATTACATCACTCATGACATGGTCAGTGACATCACTGATGACATCACTGATGACATCTCAAATGACATCACTGATGACATCATCCATGTGATAATTTCATGCATCTTCTCACACCCTAATATAACTTTTGATACACCCACTCTAAATTACAGACTGCCATTCTCAAAACCATAGACACTCCAACACCAAAAACTACATACCCACTCACTGATTCTTAGGTCTACACACACATCCACTCACTCACCTGTACAGTCACTCATACTTACAGTCACTCAGTACAGGACTATCATATGCACTCATACACCTATATAAACACTAACACACCGCCACTCATCCATAGAGGTACTCACACACCTAGTCAGTCATGCAAAAATTAATCACACACCCATTTACTCACCTATACAGTTATACACACACCAGCTCACTTACTCATACAAATACTAGCACATTCTTACGCTCTTATACAATAACTGATACAAGCACACACGCATCCATACAGCCACTCTCACAATAACACACTCTCACTTATAGCCATTTAAATAGTCTAACACACATATATACTGCCTTTTACATATGTAGTTACTCGCACATGTACCACTGAGATATACATTCACTCACTAACACACCCATACACACACTCACCCACCCAAGCAGTCCATCACAGATGCACTCTTGAAATCATGCACCCAGTGAATCACCCACTCACACATCTATGTATAGAGTCACACACACCCCACCCACACAAACACTCAGGCAGCTATACAGATACTCAGAGAACCAATCAATAACCCATATAGACACTCATGTAGCTATTCGCAAATCCATGCATCCACTTACACACCAACAAACAGACGGATACAGACATTCACACAGTTTAGTCACTAACCCATGCATTCAGTAAGATACGTTTAATCACTCACTTGTAGAGTCAGTCACTCACGTACTAAATCATCCATTCAGACACTTATACACCCACTCATTCTTCAATACGCCTTTCCCTATATATATTAAACATATTTAAACTTTACAGAAACACACAGTCACTGGATGATGTCATCAGTGATGTCATCAGTGATGTCATTTGAGATGTCATCAGTGATGTCATCAGTGATGTCACTGACCATGTCATGAGTGATGTAATATGTGACGTCATCAGCAGTGCATTGCGGGGCGCGAGTTATAGTTAGCTGAACTAACTATAACAGGGGAATTTCATGGGTTTTGTACGAGTGCAATGTCCAACTAACTATAACTGTCCCTAAAACCTATGGTTTTTTCAGTGAATTTCAAAGGTTTTTAAATGCTAATTTCTAACTATAACGGGTCTGAAACCTATGGTTTTTCAGTGAATATATATATATATATATATTCACTGAAAAAACCATAGGTTTTAGGGACAGTTATAGTTACTTGGACATTGCACTCGTACAAAACCCGTGAAATTCCCCGTTATAGTTAGTTCAGCTAACTATAACTCGCGCCCCGCAATGCACTGCTGATGACGTCACATATTACATCACTCATGACATGGTCAGTGACATCACTGATGACATCACTGATGACATCTCAAATGACATCACTGATGACATCATCCAGTGACTGTGTGTTTCTGTAAAGTTTAAATATTTTTAAAATATATAGGAAAAGACGTATTGAAGAATGAGTGGGTGTGTAAGTGTCTGTATGGATGATTTAGTAGGTGCGTGACTGACTCTATAAGTGAGTGATTTAACGTATCTTACTGAATGCATGGGTTAGTGACTAAACTGGGTGTATGTCTGTATCCGTCTGTCTGTTGCTGTGTAAGTGGCTGCATGTGTTTGTGAATAGCTAAATGATTTTCTATATGAGTTATTGAATGCTTGTCTGAGTATCTGTATGGGTGCCTGAGTGTTTGTGTGGGAGGGGTGTGTGCAACTCTGTGCATAGATGTGTGAGTGGGTGATTCACTGGGTGGATGGTTTCAAGAGTGCATCTGTGATAGACTGTATGGGTGGGTAAGTGTGTGTAAGAGTGTGTTAGTGAGTGAATGTATGTCCCAGTGGTACATGTGTGAGTAACTACATATGTGAAAGGCAGTATATATGTGTGTTGGAGTATATAAATAGCTATAAGCAAGAGTGAGTGATTGTGATAGTGGCTGTATGGATGATTGTGTGCTTGTATCAGTGATTGTATAAGAGCGTAACAATGTGCTACTATTTGTATGAGTAAGTGAGCTGGTGTGTGTGTATAACTGTATAGGTGAGTAAATGGCAGTGTGTTTAATTATTTGCATGACTGACTAGGTGTGTGAGTATCTCTATGGATGAGTGGCGTTGTTTGAGTGTCTATATAGGAGTAAGAGTGCATATGATAGTCCTGTACTGAGTGACCGTAAGTATGAGTGACTGTACGGGTGAGTGAGTGGATGTGTGTGTGTAGACCTAAGAATCAGTGAGTGGGTATGTAGTTATTGGTGTTGGAGTGTCTATGGTTTTGCGAATGGCAGTCTGTAATTTAGAGTGGGTGTATCAAAGGTTATATTAGGGTGTGAGGAGGTGCATCAGATTATCACGTGGATGATGTCATCAGTGATGTCATTTGAGATGTCATCAGTGATGTCATCAGTGATGTCACTGACCATGTCATGAGTGATGTAATATGTGACGTCATCAGCAGTGCATTGCGGGCGCGAGTTATAGTTAGCTGAACTAACTATAACGGGGAATTTCACGGGTTTTGTACGAGTGCAATGTCCAAGTAACTATAACTGTCCCTAAAACCTATGGTTTTTTCAGTGAATTTCAAAGGTTTTTAAATGCTAATTTGTAACTATAACGTGTCTGAAACCTATGGTTTTTTCAGTGAATTTCAAAGGTTTTTAAATGCTAATTTCTAACTATAACGTGCCTGAAACCTACGGTTTTTTCAGTGAATTTCAAAGGTTTTGTAAATGACAATTTTTAAATGTATTAATTGTTATATTAATTTTTTTCATACTGATTTACTACATTTTTAGAAACAATTTATTTTACATATTTTATTTGTCAAATTACATTGTAATTACATTATACATTACATTACAAAAATACTTTCGCAGAATGAATTACTTTAGTTTAAATACTTTGCAGATAGGCAATAGACTTTTAAGTACAGTAGTTACAGTTGTTGCAATGGGCAACACATTTTCAAACACAATGCAACATTCAGCTCAATGTGAATTTCTAGTTAAATGCAATTAGTTACTTTATGGATTACTTTTGTAACCACAGGACTGGATCCTAGATTCAGTCCTGGTACATCTCCTGTAAACAGTTGAGTAAAAGCGTTTTGGTTACAGTCGTGATTTTTAAGGAATATTATTGTATTTTAAAAGTTGACACTTTGAAACTTTTTCTCATAGAATCACCAATGTTATCCTATGGAAGGAAATTCACTTAGCAGGTAAAAACTGTTATCGTTACTTTTTCTTACTCAGTGTTGGATCCTGGATCCAGCACTGGTGCATCTCCTGTAAACAGTTGAAAGAATGCGTTTAAGTCATACAGGCGATTTTTAAGGAATATTTGTAGTTTGTGAAAATCAACACTTTGAAACTTTTTGCTGAAAACCAGTCAATGTTAGCCTATGAAGGAAATTCAAGTTACCGGTAAGTACGGTTAAAATTACTTTTGAGGATCAGTACTGGGCTGAAACATGCAGCACTGAGGTCTCTCCTGATAACAGGTGAGTAAATCGGAATTCGTATTTCGGCTGATTTTAGAGGAATATTTTAAAGTTCCAAAACTCCACACTTAGAAGAATTTCCAAGTGAAACCAGTCAATGTTAGCCTATGGAAGGAAATTCAAGTTACTGGTAAGTACGGTTAAAATTACTTTTCAGGACCAGTACTGGGCTGAAAGATGCAGCACTGAGGTCTCTCCTGATAACAGGTGAGTAAATCAGAATTCGGATTTCGGCTGATTTTAGAGGAATATTTGTATGTTTCAAAAATCAACACTTAGAAGAATTTCCAAGTGAAACCAGTCAATGTTAGCCTATGAAGGAAATTCAAGTTACCGGTAAGTACGGTTAAAATTACTTTTCAGGATCAGTACTGGGCTGAAAGATGCAGCACTGAGGTCTCTCCTGATAACAGGTGAGTAAATCGGAATTCGTATTTCGGCTGATTTTAGAGGAATATTTTAAAGTTCCAAAACTCCACACTTAGAAGAATTTCCAAGTGAAACCAGTCAATGTTAGCCTATAAAGGAAATTCAAGTTACCGGTAAGTACGGTTAAAATTACTTTTCAGGATCAGTACTGGGCTGAAAGATGCAGCACTGAGGTCTCTCCTGATAACAGGTGAGTAAATCGGAATTCGTATTTTGGCTGATTTTAGAGGAATATTTTAAAGTTCCAAAACTCCACACTTAGAAGAATTTCCAAGTGAAACCAGTCAATGTTAGCCTATGAAGGAAATTCAAATTACCGGTAAGTACGGTTAAAATTACTTTTGAGGATCAGTACTGGGCTGAAAGATGCAGCACTGAGGTCTCTCCTGATAACAGGTGAGTAAATCGGAATTCGTATTTCGGCTGATTTTAGAGGAATATTTTAAAGTTCCAAAACTCCACACTTAGAAGAATTTCCAAGTGAAACCAGTCAATGTTAGCCTATGAAGGAAATTCAAGTTACCGGTAAGTACGGTTAAAATTACTTTTCAGGACCAGTACTGGGCTGAAAGATACAGCACTGAGGTCTCTCCTTATAACAGGTGAGTAAATCGGAATTCCTATTTCGTCTGATTTTAGAGGAATATTTGCACAATGGTGAAGTGAGGGGGCGGGGCCTGAGGTGACATCTTTGCAAACGCGCCCCGTGGCGCGTTTTAAGTTGGGGGATTAAGTTCCCTTGAATCCTGAGGGTCTCTAGGGGCCAACTAGACCACCAGGAACCTCCAATATGCGCCAGAGGCTGCGTTGCAGAGACGTGTAGAGAGGCCACACCCTTTTACACCTCTCTGCAACGCAGCTCTGTGGCGCTTTCTGGATGTACCTGTTGGGCTAGTTGGCCCCCAGGGACCCTCAGGATTGAAGGGGATTTAATTCCCCATCTTAAAACGCGCCACGGGGCCTGTTTGCACACATGTCACCTGAAGCCCCGCCCCTCCCTTCACCACTGTGCAAACGCGCCCCGTGGCGCGTTTTAAGTTGGGGATTAAATCCCCTTGAATCCTGAGGGTCCCCGGAGTCCAACTAGCCCACCATATACCTCCAAAAGCGCCACAGAGCTGCGTTGCAGAGAGGTGTAAAAGGGGTGTGGCCTCTCTACACCTCTCTGCAACGCAGCCCCTGGCGCATACTGGAGGTTCCTGGTGGGCTAGTTGGCCCCCAGGGACCCCCAGTATTCAAGGGAATTCGTTCCCCTCTGCAAACGCGCCAGGCGCGTTTGCAGAGTGGTGAAGGAAGGGGGCGGGGCCTGCGGGCCGATCGTTTAAAAAAAAAAAAAATTGTTGTCCCCTGAAGGGGGGCTGTGTAGCCCCCTTCCTTTTTCCTGTTTTTATGCCCTGGGGACCCCATCCCCCAGGGCCTTACCCCTTTTTTAATTTGTAATTTAAAAAAAAACGGGAAGGGGGCCGCGTGGCCCCCTTCCCTGGGCCTGTATTGGCCCCGGGGACCCCATCCCCGGGGCATGGCCTCGTTTTTATTTATATTCTTTGGAGGGGGCTGCGTGGCCCCCTCCTCTGGCCATTAAGGCCCCGGGGACCCCATCCCCGGGGCCGGCCATTCCGTTTTTTTTTTTTTTGTTTTTTTGGGGAGGGGGCCGCGTGGCCCCCTCCCGAGCCACTACTTGCCCGGGGACCCCATCCCCCGGGGCCTGGCCTCTCGTTGGGGACTGTGGGGGGTCCCCAATACCCCCACAGTCCCGCCGGCTCCCGCGTCCCTAGGGTGCCGGCATTGCTTTACACATGGGGAGCAGCTAACATGCTGCTCCCCATGTGTAAAGCAATCGGCTTTGGATATTGGAAGAGAGAGCAGGTTTCCTGCTCTCTCTTCCAATATCCAAAGCAAGTTTGCAATGACAGGACGGGAGCCGCGAGGCTCCCGTCCTGTCATTACAAACAGCAGTGTCCCGGGGTAGGCACCCGGGACACTGCAGGAAGCCGGCCCTGGGGGTGGTGGTCCCCAGGGCCATCAAGGGCTCCAGGAGGGGGCCGCGGCCCCCTCCCATTCAGTACACAGCCCGGGGAGGTGGTGGTCCCGGGGCTCTGGGGTCCGTAACGGACCCCCATATTAAAATGTTTAGTGCCCCGGGAGGTGGTGGTCCCGGGGCATGTGGGGGCTGGAGCCCCCACACAGGTTTAATAATTTTTAAAAAAAAGCCCGGGGAGGTGGTGGTCCCCGGGGCTGCGGGAGGGCTCAGAGCCCTCCCGCACCATTTCTTAAAAAGCCCCGGGGGTGGCGGTCCCCGGGGCTTGGTGGGCCCTTGAGGCCCCCACACATTAAATTATCCCCCACCATGCCCCCGGGACTTGGGCCACCCGAGGCCAGTAACTATCGAGCGCGGGAGACCGCGCTCGATTCTCGGCAGGATTCGCGCACCCTGAGCGCATCCTGCCGATTTTTAAAAAAAAATTTTTTTTGCCCAGGGGGTCCTTGTGGGACCCCTGAGCAAACCTAGGGGGTCAGGGTGTTTCTACCCTCCCCCTTTGTGCGCTTTGCGCACTTGTTTCTGTCCCTCGGTTCTACCGAGGGACAAAATGGCTGCCAACATTTCCTGAATCGGAATGTTGACAGCCAGCTGACAGCCAATTAACATGCAGCTCGTGATCGGGACGGTGCGCGCAGGGTGCGCTCAGGGTGCGCGAATCCTCCGTGCCCATAGATATATATGTACTTTTACTTTTTGATTTTCTCAGCAACTACTGAACGGATTTACACCATTTAACAAAAAGGGTTCTTTCTGAACCAAGAACTACCTCTTTGCCAAATTTGGTGTAATTCCGTTCAGCAGTTCGGGCTGTAGCCGTGTCTAAAGTTTCCTATGGGAAAATGCATGGGAAAACGCGTTTTGGGACCCCCCTTTTTCTCGGCCCCCGCTTGACGTATCACCCCGAGACTTTCAGGGTAGGCGCGGACTGGAGCGCCCACGAAGTTTGAAAATTTCGCGAAGATACGTCAACCGGCAAGAGAGTTATTTCAAATAGAATGTCGCGGATTTCCTATGGATAATAGGTTGTAACTATAACTATCTACTGGCGACCGCCAGTAGATAATATATATATATATATATATATATATTCACTGAAAAACCATAGGTTTTAGGGACAGTTATAGTTAGTTGGACATTGCACTCGTACAAAACCCATGAAATTCCCTGTTATAGTTAGTTCAGCTAACTATAACTCGCGCCCCGCAATGCACTGCTGATGACGTCACATATTACATCACTCATGACATGGTCAGTGACATCACTGATGACATCACTGATGACATCACTGATGACATCACTGATGACATCATCCAGTGACTGTGTGTTTCTGTAAAGATTAAATATGTTTAATATATATAGGGAAAGGCGTATTGAAGAATGAGTGGGTGTATAAGTGTCTGAATGGATGATTTAGTACGTGAGTGACTGACTCTACAAGTGAGTGATTAAACGTATCTTACTGAATGCATGGGTTAGTGACTAAACTGTGTGAATGTCTGTATCCGTCTGTTTGTTGGTGTGTAAGTGGATGCATGGATTTGCGAATAGCTACATGAGTGTCTATATGGGTTATTGATTGGTTCTCTGAGTTTCTGTATGGCTGCCTGAGTGTTTGTGTGGGTGGGGTGTGTGTGACTCTATACATAGATGTGTGAGTGGGTGATTCACTGGGTGCATGATTTCAAGAGTGCATCTGTGATGGACTGCTTGGGTGGGTGAGTGTGTGTATGGGTGTGTTAGTGAGTGAATGTATATCTCAGTGGTACATGTGCGAGTAACTACATATGTAAAAGGCAGTATATATGTGTGTTAGAGTATTTAAATGGCTATAAGTGAGAGTGTGTTATTGTGAGAGTGGCTGTATGGATGCGTGTGTGCTTGTATCAGTTATTGTATAAGAGCGTAAGAATGTGCTAGTATTTGTATGAGTAAGTGAGCTGGTGTGTGTATAACTGTATAGGTGAGTAAATGGGTGTGTGATTAATTTTTTGCATGACTGACTAGGTGTGTGAGTACCTCTATGGATGAGTGGCGGTGTGTTAGTGTTTATATAGGTGTATGAGTGCATATGATAGTCCTGTACTGAGTGACTGTAAGTATGAGTGACTGTACAGGTGAGTGAGTGGATGTGTGTGTAGACCTAAGAATCAGTGAGTGGGTATGTAGTTTTTGGTGTTGGAGTGTCTATGGTTTTGAGAATGGCAGTCTGTAATTTAGAGTGGGTGTATCAAAAGTTATATTAGAGTGTGAGAAGATGCATGAAATTATCACATGGATGATGTCATCAGTGATGTCATTTGAGATGTCATCAGTGATGTCATCAGTGATGTCACTGACCATGTCATGAGTGATGTAATATGTGACGTCATCAGCAGTGCATTGCGGGCGCGAGTTATAGTTAGCTGAACTAACTATAACAGGGGAATTTCATGGGTTTTGTACGAGTGCAATGTCCAACTAACTATAACTGTCCCTAAAACCTATGGTTTTTCAGTGAATTTCAAAGGTTTTTAAATGCTAATTTCTAACTATAACGTGTCTGAAACCTATGGTTTTTTCAGTGAATTTCAAAGGTTTTTTAAATGCTAATTTCTAACTATAACGTGCCTGAAACCTATGGTTTTTCAGTGAATTTCAAAGGTTTTTAAATGCTAATTTCTAACTATAACGTGCCTGAAACCTATGGTTTTTTCAGTGAATTTCAAAGATTTTTTAAATGCTAATTTCTAACTATAACATGCCTGAAACCTATGATTTTTTAAGTGAATTTCAAAGGTTTTTAAATGCTAGTTTCTAACTATGCCAACAGAGGTAGGACATGTGAAGAAAGAAGAAAAACGCACAGAAAGAAGCAAAAGATGTGCAGAAAGAACCAACAGAGGAGCAGAAAGAGGCCTTGTTGCAAACTCATCCTGTGCCCACAACTTTTTCAGACGGGTACTGGTGGTAACTGACTCTGACTAACCAGAGCCAGTGCGCGTTTGCACAGTGGTGAAGGGAGGGGGCCTGAGGTGACATGTGTGCAAACACGCCCTGTGGCGCGTTTTAAGTTGCGGGATTAAGTCCCCTTGAATCCTGAGGGTCCCTGGGGCCCAACTAGCCCCCAGGTACCTACAGTTAGGACCACAGAGCTGAGTTGCAGAGAGGCGTTCCGAGGCCACGCACCTTTTCACCTCTCTGCAACGCAACTCTGTTGTGCTTACTGAAGGTACCTGGTGGGCTAGTTGGCCCCCAGGATTCAAAGGGAATTAACTCCCCAACTTAAACGCACCACAGGGCGTGTTTGCGCACATGTCACCTGAGGCCCCGCCCCTCCCTTCACCACTGTGCAAACGCACCCCGTGGCGCGTTTTAAGTTGGGGGATTAGGTCACCTTGAATCCTGAGAGTCCCTGGGGCCCAACAAGCCCACCAGGTACTTCCAGTAAGCACCACAGGTCTGCGTTGCAACGCCTGTAACAAATTGTGCAGTTGTGTTTAGGTAGTGAAGAGGGTCGTGCTGGGGGTAGTGTTTTAGGGTTTAGGGTAGTGCAGTGGTGTTTGTGTAGTGTAGGGGGTCATGCTGGGGGTAGATTTAGGGTTTAGGGTAGTGCAGTGGTGTTTGGGTAGTGTAGGGAGTCGTGCTGGGGGAGTGTTTTAGGGTTTAGGATAGTACAGTGGTGTTTGGGCAGTGTAGGGGTCGTGCTGGGGTTAGTGTTTTAGGGTTTTAGGGTTTAGGGTAGTGCAGTGGTGTTTGGGTAGTGTAGGGGTACTGCTGGGGGTAGTGTTTTAGGGTTTAGGGTAGTGCAGTGGTGTTTGGGTAGCGTAGGGGGTACTGCTGGGGGTAGTGTTTTATGGTTTAGGGTAGTGCAGTGGTGTTTGGGTAGTGTAGGGGTTCGTGCTGGGGTAGTTTTTAGGGTTTAGGGTAGTGCAGTGGTGTTTGTGTAGTGTAGGAGGTCGTGTTTTAGGGTTTAGGGTAGTGCAGTGGTCTTTGGGTAGTGTAGGGAGTCGTGCGGGGGTATTGTTTTAGAGTTTAGGGTAGTGCAGTGGTATTTGGGTAGTGTAGGGGGTCATGCGGGGTAGTGTTTTAGGGTTTAGGGCAGTGCAGTGGTGTTTAGGTAGTGTAGGGGGTCGTGCTGGGGGAGTGTTTTAGGGTTTAGGGCAGTGCAGTGGTGTTCGGGTAGTGTAGGGGGTCGTGCTGGGGAGTGTTTTAGGGTTTAGGGCAGTGCAGTCGTGTTCGGGTAGTGTAGGGGCTCGTGCTGGGAGAGTATTTTAGGGTTTAGGGTAGTGCAGTGGTGTTCGGGTAGTGTA
>CAWUFW010023441.1:0-75901 GCA_963921515.1 Calotriton arnoldi
TTTTACCAGCATACATTTTCTTGAGAAGTTTTCTTCTATCTTTTATTGATATTGCCCGTGATTGTTACAATGGGCAAGCCTATTTTTTATTGATATTGCCGGTGATAGTACCCGCATACATTTTTGAGAGTTTTTGGATCCTCTATTGTTATTGATATTGCTCGTGATTGTTACAATGGGCAAGCCTATTTTTTATTGATATTGCCGGTGATAGTACCCGCATACATTTTTGAAAGTTTTTGGATCCTATATTGTGATTGATATTGCCGGTGATTTTTTACCCGCATACATTTTCTTGAGAAGTTTTCTTCTATCTGTATTGATATTGCCCGTTATTGTTACAACGGGCAAGCCTATTTTTTTTTATTATTGATATTGCCAGATATTGCTACAATGGGTCTTGCTGAAATGAGACCTACCTTTTATATAGATGATCTGTTGACCTACAGTCTAGAGGAGCTAAGGGGGTTCTGTGAGGAGAGGGGCTTGGCAGTGAGTAGGAAGGAGACTCAGCTATCCCTGCAGACGTCCCTGAGACTTTGGCAACAAGACAGATGGAGATTCTTGGAGTCCCAGTACACCTACCAAGAGGGTAGTTAGTCTGAGGGTGGCTCTGGAGAGTCTGAAGAGGAGGAAGAAAGTGTTATGGAATATCTCATAGGTGGGGAGTTCCTTGATGAGTCTAGTGCCTATGGTAGTGCCAGATTCCCCTCAGGGTCCTGAGAGGAGTTGGTGGACAGGCGGGAAGGTCCCATAGGTAGGGAGTCCTTTGCTGGATCTAGTGCACAGGGTAGCACCCAATCCCCTTCATGGTCCCCAGAAGAGTTGGGCCGACAGAGGGAGTACCAGCTGGAATTGGAGAGGCTCCAAATAGATATTGCCCAGCTGGAGGCGCACCTAGCGCAGATAGCAGAAAAGGAGAAGTTAGCTCAAGAGGGTAGGTTACCCCTGGAGCGCAGTTTTAATTGTCTGGATTCCCCAGAGAGGGTGGGGTCCAGTGATGGCAGCAAAATTGAAGTATATAGTGATGACAGTGTAGTACACCCACCCAGAGATGTAGCACCTGACTTGAAGGAGGGGGTTGATCTACACCAGGGGATTCAAGGATATGAGGTAGCTCCATTAATATGCAGTGTCCCTGAGGTGGATTGGGGAACTAGCGCAGGGGCCCATAGTCCTAGTGAAGGGAGGGATACTCTACCGACTCTGGATGAGAGGTGCAGGGAGAGGGGTTCCCCCGTGGTTGAAGTCCTGGTGTATGAGTGTGAGGACCGCCCAGAAGAGTGTGGGTTGAGTGATAGAGACAGTCAGTTAATGTCTCGCCCACTTCAAGAGAGTGGTGTGGGGTACGTGTGTGAGACACTGGATTGTGAGGTAAAGGTTAGCACCTGCGTGGAACTGTGTAATCCAATTGTGGGAGAGCATATTGTGAGTTCCTATTTTCCAGAGCTAAACCAACATGTGTTAGAGTGCGAGTTCTCTGATCCTAGGAAACTTGCGCAGGAGACAGACCTCTGGGTGAGTACCAGAGGCTCTGTAGAGGCATTAGGGAATGACCATAAGAGAAGTGGTTCAGAAGTTTTCCAACCCAGAGTGCTGGGAAAGGTTAGGAGTGTTACAGCTGGGTCCCCTTGTTGTGAGGAGGTTGTAGGGCCTCACATCCTGTCTCGTGGGAGCAGGAGTGAGACTGGGATAGGTCCCGAAGTGCCCCAGCCTCAGTCCCCAGGACTGGATGGTTCCATGAGGGAACACCAGGTGGGGAGCCTAGTCTGTCTGGATGGATCGTCCATTGTGGGGGTACCCCAGTGTTAGGTGAGCTGGGAGTGCCTGTAGTCAGGCCTCCATCAGTTCTTGTGCCTGGCAGTGCCACTCCTAGGGGAGGGTACAGAAGTCCAGTCTGAGGGATGAAAGGGGGAAAGAGTCCCCAGTGGAAGAACCAGTGGGTCAGGGGCCAGCCAGAAGGGCTGAGCCTCATATGATTGGCCATGGTGACGCCACTTCTGTCCTGGGGCATCTTCACGCACTGTCAGAGGGACAGGAGGTCGTGAGCTCTGTGCCAGGCAGACTGTCACGCAACACGCTAGGTATGTGTCACCCTCAGGATGTCCTGGTTGGCCAGGCAGTTGTTCAGCCGCAGGGGTTGGTCCCTGGGTTGGTAAGTCAGGTCCAGGAGTTGTCTGACCTGGAGGGAGGGACAACTGTAAGCAGTGTCCCGACCATTTTTTCCAAGAGCACCACTCCAGGTGGGAGGGTGCAGTATGCTGGAAGGGGGTGCAGAGGGAGGGAGTCCTCACCTCTGACCCCGGTGCACCCTGAGGGTTTTTTCAGGTTGGTAGGTCAGTTGCAGGGTCCAGGCCCTGAACTGGTGGAGGGGTGTGTTTCCCTTGAGGGGAGCCTGTGTGCTCCCCAGGAAGTCCTGGGTGGCCAGGCGGTTGTTCAACCACAGGGGTTGGTCCCTGGGATGGTAAGTCAGGTCCAGGTGTTGTCTGACCTGGAGGAAGGGACAACTGTAAGCAGTGTCCCGACCATTTTTTTCCCTAAAAGCACCACTCCAGGTGGGAGGGTGCAGTATGCTGGAAGGGGGTGCATAGGGAGGGAGTCCTCACCTCTGACCCCAGTACCACCTGAGGGTTTTTCCAGGTTGATGGATCAGTTGCAGGGACAAGGCCCTGAACTAGTGGAAGAGTGTATTTTCCTTGGGGGGAATTGGTGTACTCCCCCAGAAGTCCTGGGTTGCCAGGCACAGGCCCAGCCTAAGGGTACAGACCCTAGGTTGGGGGCCAGGTTCAGGGTGTCCCCCCTGATCTGGAGAAAGGGGCAACTGCTAACAGTGCCCCTCCCGGTTTGTGTTATGGAGGCACCTCTCCAGGTGGGAGGGTGATGGGCCCCAGTAAAGGGGGCGGGGAGAGGGCAGCCTCACCCCTGACCTCCGCCCAGTCTAAGGGTACAGACCCTATGCTGGGATACCAGTTGCAGGATAGAACCCCTGAACTGGTGGGTGAATTATGCAGGACACCTGCCTCAGGTGCCCTGACAATTCTGGAGGGGGTACCGCTCCAAGTGGGAGGGTACCGAGCCCCAAAGAGAGGGACCGGGTGTGGGGAGCCCACCCCAGTCTCTGGCCCCGCCGCTGGGAGCAGGCCCAGGGCTGGTGGGTCAGTGTCAGGGTGCGTCACCTGACCTGACAGGAGGGAGAGTGGACAAAAGGTGCCAGACACCTGGGGTTACTGCCCCTCACTCTCTGATGCCACAAACGTTTGAGAGCCCTGAGAGGTATAGGGCTTGGATTTCATCACTGACTACTGTCAGTGGCTACTGGGGCTTGTTGTTTATCTGTTGGGACACACCTGGGGGCCAGTTAAGGTTTGGTGCTGCACAGGTGGTGTCCACAGGTAAGGGGAAGAGTTCCCCATTGGTTGTCTTAGTGAGCCCTGAGAGGTATAAGGCCTGGGTCTCATCCCTGACTACTGTCAGTGGCTACTGTGGCTTATTGTTTATATGTTGGGACACACCTGGGGGCCAGTTAAGGTTAGGTGCTGCACAGGTGGTGTCCACAGGTGAGGGGCAGAGTTCCCCATTGGTTATCTTAGTGGGCCCTGGGAGTGTGGACAGAGGGATCCACCAGGGTTCAGATTGGAGTAGAGCTGGCATATGCCCCTGCAGTTGCGGGCCAGTTCCGTGTTCTATCGCCCAAAGCAGGGAAGCCCATCAAAGTAGTGATTGGTCTACCCTGCGTTTTGGCTGGAAGGGGTTGTGTTGGAAATGGCCCTTTTTGCAGGGTCACCCTAAACTTTTTCCCTGCCTCCTGTATTTTTGCTGACCTGTTTCTGTTGGTTTTATGACTCTGGGCACTTTACCACTGCTGTTCAGTGCTAAAGTGCATATGCTCTCCCTTTGTAAATATGACTATGTGAATTGGTATATCCCTGATTGGCTTATTTGGTTTACCTGTTAGTCCCTAGTAGTGTGGCCTGTGTGTGCCCAGGGCTGGTAAACCAAATGCTGCTGGTGGGCCTGCAGCACTGATGTGTGCCACCCACAGAAGCAGCTTGTAAAGTGTGTCTCAGACCTGCCACTGCAGTGTCTGTGTGCAGTCCAGAACTGCCATCTTGGCTGTGAAGTGCACCCACTTCCCAGCCCCTGAACCTTCCCTTGGCATCATGTAAGTCACCCCTATGGTAGGGTGCATTGTATGTGTAAGGTAGGACATGCCTTGGTGTGAGTAGCATGTCCTGGTAGTGAATTACACCCAATTTCGTTTTTCACTACTGTAAGGCTACCTGTTCCTCATAGGCTAGAATGGGCAGGTTGACTATTACATTCTATAGTCCTAACTGACCCCAGGAACATGGTAGAACAACGAATTTAGTATGCCTGAGCTCAGAATATTAAAATACACCTTTTAGTGAAGTTTATTTTTATATTCTGTGTTTGAAAATACCACTTTTAGAAAGTAGGTATTTTCTTGCCTAAGCCTTCCAGTGTGCTCTGCTGTTATGTGTATTGGCTGTCTGGTTTTGGAGGGGCAGGGCAGGCTGAGTCAGACCTGGGTTGAATAGAGAGATCTGCATTTAGAGTATGGGGAGGGGTGGCTCCTTGACCTGAATAGGGCTGTGCCTGGCAAGGTGAATGCTGGCTCCACCTCCTACTGTGTGTCTGATAGCAGACCCCCTCTTTCTGAAAGGAAGGATGCAGCCTGGTAAACAAAGTGCTCCAGGCCTGAGCAGAACTGGTTCTGGCTAGGTTCAGTGACTTGTAGCTTCTGAGAACAAAGACTTTTGGGGTATAAATATCTGTGCTCAAACCGCTACATTTTATATTGCTTTTGGATCTGGAGAGGAAACTCTGTCCGTGCCACTGGAGGAATCTGCAGGACGTGACTATCCTTGTGCTTGTGTGTTGTTTCTTGCACTGGCCTGCAGCAGTGACCACTGGACCTTGAAGAAGAGGAAAAGGAACTTTTGAGAGAACTTTTATTTTTGTTACAGAAATTACCCAAGGGCTAGGAAAAGAGCTAGCCTCCTGCTGGAGTCTCAGGCACATCTGACTCCACCACCAACCTCCTGCTTCCTCCCTGCGAGAATTGCTATCTGCTGATGAGGCTCCTGTGAGTTCCAGGGCCTCTAGTTTTGCTTCAGAGAAAAGAGTGCTGGAAATCGGCGCTAACGCACGTTTGCGAGCCGCTGCAGCCAAGAGTGCTGGAAAAATCATCGCGCTGCTGCCTCTGGGTGCTCGCAACACGAAACCATCGCTAACTCCCCTTTGCGAGCCGCTGCAGCTGAGACGCGCTGGAAAAATCATCGCGCTGCTGTCGCCGAGTGCTCGCAACCCCTAAAGAAATCATCGCTTCAAGACATCGCTTTGCGGACGCCGTGCGTCCGCCATTTTCATCGCATCGCACCGGATTTCGTCGCTCCCTCGCGGAGCGTCATCTCTTCGCATTGCAACACAATCGCACAGCGCAACAGGATCGTCGCATCGACTTCTCCCTCGCGGCAAGAAAGTCATCGCATCGGCGGCCTAGCGTGCAGAAGTTGGTCGCAGTGTCTCCGCATGCATCACGCAGATCGGCGCATCATCCTCCCTTGCGGCAAGGATTTCAACGCATCGCCGGCCTCGCGTGCCGAGAATCATCGCTACCACTTCTTTGCGACATTTTGTTGGTTTTGCTACTAAACCCAGGTACTTTGTGAGAG
Organism: Calotriton arnoldi; assembly: GCA_963921515.1. Lineage (NCBI taxonomy): Eukaryota > Metazoa > Chordata > Amphibia > Caudata > Salamandridae > Calotriton > Calotriton arnoldi. Next base: position 5,697 of record CAWUFW010023441.1, read on the forward strand.
AAAGGGTCGCAGAGACCACTGCTTTGAATTTGAACCTTATTTTTGCAACTTTTGAACTATTTTTTGACAGTCCTTCAACAGCCATCCTATTTTTTGACAGTCTTATGAGAGAAAGGGTCGCAGAGACCACTGCCTTGAATTTGAACCTTATTTTTGCAACCTCTGAACGAGAAAGGGGCGCAGAGACCCCTGCCTTGAATTTGAACCTTATTCTTGCAACCTTTGAACTATCTTTGACAGCCCTTCAACAGCTATCCTATTTTTGACAGTATTGTGGCTTTTACAGTTATGGGTCTTGTGATAAATCTGCCTTTATATAAAGATACTTATTTTTTATAACTACTTGTGTGGTGTCCCTCTGTAGTGTTCCTCACTGTGTTACTGTGTATGGTCATAAATGCTTCACACCCTGCCTCTGAGATAAGCCTACCTGCTCGTGCTACGTTACCACAGGGTTGAGCAGGGGTATCAAGGAGGGTAGCCCTCTTACTCTGACTTAGGAAGAAGGGTCCCTACTTGGACAGTGGCCAGCCATTGCCAACTAGAGACCCCCATTTCTAACAGCCGGCATACGGCGTACCGCCCTCGACTGGATACACTCCTTCCTCATCGGCAGAACCCAAAGGATCAGACTCCCACCCTTCCTCTCCGAACCCACAGAGATCAACTGCGGAGTACCCCAAGGATCCTCGCTCAGCCCCATGCTTTTCAACATCTACATGGCCCCCCTCGCTGCCATCGTTAGACAGCATGGGCTCAGCATAGTATCCTACGCCAACGACACCCATCTCATCCTCTCCCTCACGAAGAACCCCGAAGACACCAGACTCAGCTTCCAGGAAGGAATGAAAGACGTCGCAGCCTGGATGAACTACAGCTGCCTTAAGCTCAACTCGGAGAAGACAGAGGTCCTCGTCCTTGGACCCTCCTCCTCCGCCTGGAACAACACCTGGTGGCCCTTCGCCCTCGGAAACCCACCCACTCCATCAGACCACACCCGAAACCTCGGCATCATTCTAGACTCCTCCCTCACCATGACCAACCAGATCAACGCCGTCGCCTCCACCTGTTTCAACTCCCTCCGCAAGACCTTCAAGTGGATCCCCCCCGAATGCAGAAAGACCGTCACCCACACACTCATAACCAGTAGACTGGACTACGGTAATGCCCTCTACGCCGGAATCAACAAAACCCTGCTACACTAGTTCCAAACCATCCAGAACACCGCAGCCAGACTCGTCCTCGGAACCCCACGACACGAGCACATGACCCAGCACCTACGAGACCTCCACTGGCTCCCCATCGAGAAGAGAGTAACCTTCAAGCTACTCACCCACGTCTACAAATCCCTTTACAACATCGGACCCAAATACCTCACTGAAAGAGTCTCCTTCCACGTACCCAAAAGGAACCTCCGCTCCGCCGACCTCGCCCTGGCAGAGACCTCGCGCATCCCCAGAACCAGAGCAGGCGGAAGAGCCTTCTCCTACGTCGCAGCAAAAACCTGGAACGAGCTCCCAGTCAACATCAGACGCTCCCCCACTCTGCACACCTTCAGGAAGAGCCTCAAGACCTGGCTCTTTGACTGATCCGGAGCTGCACCCCCCCCCCCCCCAGCGCCTTGAGACCCTCACGGGTGAGTAGCGCGCTTTATAAACCCCTGATTGATTGATTGATTGATTGATGGAAGTCACCTGTTCACAGTGGGTTATTCCACATTTTCAGAGAATTAACCAGCTGTCCGAGGTAATTTGAGTAGCTCATGTTTTTTTCTATGGATTCTGAGACTTTTCGTTTTGTTAATTCTGGTGTAAGAGCAGAACTGCAAGGCCAGGCTGCAAGGTCATTAACAGGTCAGGTAGTACTACTCACACTTCATAGTTCACAGCCCTCTTTTGCAATTAAGGCCTAGCTGTGGTGTTGCTCATTTTTTAGCTATTGCAGCTACAGATTTGATATGGCCCAACCATCAAAATATGCTGAAGAATGGGCAGCCATGCCTTTGGCATACTCCACTCTATCAGCCTATCCAGAGAGTGCCATCTGATGAAGACCCACAGGGAAAGGCAGCTTGAGGCTGTGCAGGTGGGTGGCCAACCATGTGCCTGCCAGTGGGATGTGCTATCTCTTGTGTGAATACCGCTGGACAATGTAACAGGGCTCCCTCCTTCCACCGGTTGAAGTCATGGAGGGAGAAGGAGAGCAGTCCTTAAATCTGACGGCAGCTCAGGGTGCCACTATTTGCTTGTGATAATTAGTTCCAAGCAAATAGTGACATAATTTTGTAAGTATAGGCTCATGCCGTTTATAGGAAAGCAAAGAGCAGGAGTTTATTATACAGTGGCAGCAGTGGCGGCCGATACATATGGACAGTGGTGTGGCAGGTGGAGGGAGCTAGCGGGGGTGGAAGGCACGGGGGCGCGGAGGGGGGAGGGAAAGAATAAAAAACGTACCTAATGCTGCATCTGCTGCCTCGAAGCTTCTCTGCTTCCTGGTGCCAGTGGACACTGGGACAGCAGCAGACTCCCCATCCAGTCCCGCACTGCTGTCATGCTGCATGAGAGCAGCCCGGGGATTGGCCTGAGCGGGTTGCTTTGACGTACTGCTCAGGTCAGGGAGTATGTGCTGTTTCTCCAACCTGGCTGTACAATGCAGCCAGGTTGAACTGGGCATGTCTGTTTGGCCAGCCTAAGATGGCCGGCCAAACAGACATGCACAGGTAGTAGTGCACATCACCGCACCCCCCCATTCCCCGGCCCGGCCCGCCCCGCCCATCCCCACACACGCTGGCTCAGCCAGCAGCCGAAAAAATAAAACGATATCATTTTATTTTTTGATGCTGGCTGGGGCAGTGGGGCGACGCTCCCTTGCCATTGCGGAGGAGCGGCCCCTGAGTGGCACTTGCCACTGTATAGTTTTGGTTCAGCCACACTTTCCATTGAAAACGCATTTCTTGATTCCCTAGTATCTTTGGCCACCATCTATAGATCTGCATCAAATCTGGCACTCAAAAGCAAAATCTACTAAGGTCTGGCAAACCAGATTTTATGCAGTTTTGTGCAGGGTTAATAAGTTAAAAGGGGGGGGAGGGGTCACAAAAGATGCCTTCCCATTTTAGCCCACCTAGGAAATTTTACTTGCATCTCCTGCCAAAACTATTGAATGGATTTACACAGAACTTGACATGAATGTAGACATCACTCATAAGGTGTGCTGTTTTGGTTTGGTGTAAGTCAGTGCAGTAGTTTTAGTTGATATTAGCATTTGAAAGAGATGTCTGGTGGGCTTGAAAGGGTTAACACTTTTGTATATATTGTCAGTTGAAAAGCCATGTGATGCTTTGCTTTTTACCTTGACACTTTTTGATGAATATACATGAAAATTTCAAACATTCAGTATGTTGAGATTACTCTTGGTATTTTCAAATTCCTTTTGAACCATCAAGGGGGAGCCAAGTAAACGGCGGTTCAGGCGGCAAACCAAAGTTCATTTGTTAGTATATTTAGCAGCGTGTGATGAATCTACATAAAATGTATCCGAAGCTTAAAAGAATTAGTTATCTATTGTTATGTCAAGATTTGTACTAATCCATCAAGGGGAGGCAAAGTCCAACCAGGGGAGGTCAATTAAAGTTTCACTTGCTTATAACTTTGGCGCTGTTTAATGATTCTGCATTAGATGTGGCAAACAGTTAGCAACTTACACCCAGTTGTACCAGGGTTTGTGCAGATCCAATTGGGAGATGGGGGGGCCAGGACACAACGTTATTGAGTTAATATTAACTTTGGCACTGTTAGGTGGATCTGTGAGAAATGCAGCAGACAGCATGTTTAGCCGACTGTGACTTCCCAATTTCATGCAGATTTCAAAGAGGGAACCAAGAGGTGTTCATTTGCTAGTATATTTGGCACCATCTGATGAATACGGGCTAAGTTTGACAGATGTTTATAAGGTAGCGCTCTTGGATATATCAAATTTTGAGCAGATCCATTCAAAGTGTGGGCTGGGAGAGGGTAAAATAACAGGGACAATAACATTTTCATTCACTATTAGGTTTGGTGCTGCTTGATGAATCTGCATGAGGCATGGCATCTAGTAAATTAGGGTCAGTGCAAGGAAGCTGCAGCCCGTCCTTATGGTTGGAGGTGCCACGCATCCCCACCTTTTTCCCTACAAGAAGAGTTATGTCAGCCTGAGTAATGGTCCACCTGGCAGGCACTTTTCTTGTTCAGGTCAGATAGCGAGGAGCTAGATATGCACTGAATGTGCAGGCTCCTGGCTGCCTGAGCTGAACTTGGCCGGGCTGAAGATGTCACAGCTCCTGTGGCCATGACCTCTTCAGTCTGGCAAAGTACCATTAGGCCCTCCGCCATGTGACAGAAGTGCCCAGGGTCGATAGTCTATCACTGACACCCCATCACAGAGTGGAGTGGGGTCAGCAAATCTACTGACCCAATCCCACTCTGTGACAAGGTTGAGATTGCTACCTCCTCACATTGGGCAATCATCTAATGAGAGAAGGCAGCTGTCCCAGCCCTCCGGGACTGCCAAGGCTTCCCTCACCGAGAACTGCAGTAGGTGAGTGTAATGTTTTTTTTAATGCTTGGTGCGTGCATGTGTGTGTATGTATAAATATTTGGGAGCGGGTGTTGTGAATGGGTGTATGTACGAGTGTGTGAATACATCGTTGAGTGTGTGTGTTTGAATGCATGGGTGTGAGGGTGTACGTGTGCCTGTGTGGCCTGCCTGCCCACCTCCTCCCTGCTAAAATTACCGCCCTCCAGTGGTGCAAAGCCAGGCAGACCCTGCGACAATCCTCTGCTACCTACAGCCAAAGTGGTGTGGGTGCATGGCCAGGCTGAAGGCTGTGCACAGAGCAGAATGGATACATGGTAGTTGAATGTATCACATCATAAAAAACATGAGATCACTGAAATAGACTTAAAGTTAAATGTAAATTACAGTTCTGTGAACACCAAAACCGAAAAAAAGACATGCAATTCGCTTGTTATGGAATGCAACATACCAGGGGCGGTTCTAGGATTTATGGGGCCACGGGCAGAGAAGGAATGTGTGAGGCCCCACCAATCTGCATACGTGACACATTCAAGACAATAAAGCTGCTTTGTGTAGACCCCTCCTGGGCTGCAGCTCGTCCTCTCAGCCACCTACAAGCACCTCTTTTACAGCTCACATAGGGCTAAAGATGTGAGAATTGCTTGCAGGCAGAGGGTTAAAACTGTGGGGGAGCTCAAGTGCTGGACAATGGGTGTTGTGGTGCCTCTGAATGAGCAGCCGAGCAGGAGTCTTAATTGCTGGACAATCCTGCAAACTGTGTCTTCTTGCAAATGGGAAAGAGGAGGGGTTCCCCTCCCCTAGGTCTTGCCACACCATTGCTGTGAGACCCAGGGGAGGGGGCCTCCTCCCGATGGCCCAATTGCAAAGAGACACATTTCTTTCAATTAGATCGGCAAGGGGCATAAGGGGGCCGGGGTGCCGCAGTGACCTGGCTGTGTGGCAATGGTGCGGGCCCCATGCTGGTGGGCTGAGTGCGAGGCTCTGGGAAGCTATCCGCACAGCCCATGCCTAGCGCTTGCCTTGCAGCATACAGTGCACACCTTAACTCACTCCCCAACATGTTCAGTACTCCTTAGCCAATAGCATGTAAAAAACGTAATTGTCTACAAAGAGCAAAAACATGAGGGTGCCTGAGCTATAGTGAGGGCCATTGAAATTATGCAATTGTGCAGCCGATGCCATTTTTGCATTATTGTAGATTTGCCGCATTTACCACATAATCCATCATTTGCTGCATAATCTGATTTTAACAAAAAACGATTTTTGCTTCTAGCTCAAACGGTTCAAAAGTTACAAAAAACGCAGTAACACAAGTTCCCGTGCATTGGAAGGCCCTTTGCAAAGGTTGACTGGTCACCTTATGTAGCTTATTGCTATATTTGGGTGTTAAACTGGTGCTAATGAGGTGCAACTAATGCCAGACATGGTTAACAAGTTTAAAAATGACAAAATAATCAAGTACTACCATCACAAAATGTGCTACATAATTTGCCTTTTCTTGTCGCATAATTTTCTCAACTCTGCTGCATAATTTGGCCCTCCCCTGCTGCATAATTCCAGTGACACTGGCTATGGTGTTGATTGTATGTTCCACACCATAACTTGTGAATTTCAGGACTTTTTTTGGTTTTCTGTTTGATAAACCTTAACTGACCTTTCCTGATTCTGCATGTTTCCCCCAATTCCGGGCCATGCACTGTGCATATATTACACCTTCTTTTATCAAACCTTGTGATCTCTACTGCAGTAAAACCGCTCGACCTGCAATCCCTTATGTCGAAAATGGGAGTTTTCAGCTGACACGGGAATATGTGCTCGGGCCCTTACTCTACAAGTATTCCCAGAAATAAGCGTTGCAATTATCCTTGATTCACCGATGCACTCGGTGCTGATATGCCTCCAGTATGTACTTCCTTTATGCAGATTGTGCCACTGAGAAAAATGTTCAGTATTCACACTCAAACTGTTAACCTGTTTTGTTTTCTTTTAATAACAAAAATACTTTGTTTCTACAATGAATCAAATTTCAGCAACGTGACCTGCTCTATTTTAGTTTATTTAATGTCTCTCAGTGTAACTACTGCCCATTCTAGTACAAACAGTAAGAATAGCAACTTTTTCTTTGTAAATCACAGCTCTTGGTAGATACAAAGACACACGTACGTCTCGGTGAACTTTTACTTCACTCTGTTGAATGCAACCTGATGTGACACAGAAGCTGCTGGACGTTGGCGAATAATCCTCGTTTTGAAAACCAGTCGACAAAAAACAACTTCATAACACTCGCTCAGGAGCTCATTTAGCATTCACCAGTTTCTAAACACCCCTTATTCTGCTTACAATGCTGAAAGCTTTGTTGACTAGGTTTTGTCCTGTTTCCTTGTGTGCAACTAGCAATATGATTCTAGTGTCATCTGGTGGAGACGAGTGGTACTACAAGGATGTTTTCATTGCGTTTAGCTTACATTGCTCACTAACGCAAGACCCCAAAACACCCAGACTTTTTGTGACCTATCTATGCCGTGCTCATGAATGATTCGTGTCAAGCAGAAGCTCTTGCATAGAACAAGTCACTCACCTCCCCATAGCTCGCTGCTCAACTCGAGTCCAATTTTAAAATGGTACCAGGATATCTGGTAGAAGCACAGTGCCTCAAGTGTGCAGGGGGGCAATAGGTGCAGCAGAACCCAACAGCATACATCTGATACTGCGATTATTAGTTATGGAGGGTTACTTGTGCAAGAACAACCCCTTTATAGGCACACGATTGATGCATGGCGTCCCTGGTGCATGTTGCATGTTTGTGCGCGTGTATTGGACCCTTCACTTCGTCCCATGTCGAGAATCCAGTGAGCTTTTCCTTTTGTATTCGCTACCGGAAAACAGTGTATTTTGGTGCACTTTACTCGTGGCCTGGTTTATGCAGGTGTAAGTTTAGAAGCGCAGGAAAGTATTTGCAAGACATAGCATACATTTGTGGATGCCAGAAAAGTTGCAACTCAAGGTGGTGAAACACAGGGCAAAAACTGATTTTAAAAAAAAGATACGAAGGAGACAGGCCACATGTTTGGACCTGCCATGCCTAATTTATTTTACAGCAAGCAAATCAGGTGCAAAAACGTGCAAATGTCGCAACTGGTTTAGGTTAATCCTATAAATGATCACTACTGTACCGCTATGGTTTAATTTAAGACTATGGAATTTATGCACACCGGACGGGAATTCTATGTGTGGGAATATCTGTAGAGCGCACTGTTACTCCAAAGAGTCTTCTGGTGAAACCTTCATTTCTGTACTTAAATTTCCACAAATCCTCATTTTGTGAACCAGAATTTTGGGACTGAAAGAGCAGACTTTTCTACCCGTTAGTGGCACCTTTCGGGTGGAAAAGGTCTGTGAATCAGGCCCTTGAGTCTTTAGTTAGCCATGGATGGAGTACTCTCAAAGTGTTTCAGACTTTTGGCAGTTCTTCAGAGATTGTATACTGATAACGGGGCCAAGGTGAAACGCGACTTAAAAGGAAGCCTTAATCGTTGCAGTGCCTCATAGAAAATGGGATGCGTTCATGCCCTAGTGCTTTTTGGCCTTTTCTTAGCAGATCTTACGGAAACGTTAGCTGAAACTTGCTCCCCTCCCCACGCCCCCAAAAGAAGGGAAGACAGCACATATCTTGCTTATTGTACGCAGACGACCTGGTAGTTATGGATTACAGGCCTGTAGGGCTGCGGTGGAAACTGACTGCTCTTGACGTATTGTAGAGCAAACAAGAGCACAACTAAACTAAGACATTCATTTTTGCAATAAGACGGCATAAATATACCTGGTGACTATCTAATGCAAAACCTGAGCTAGTGTCATCGTACAAATACTTAGAGTTAACATTTAATTTCATCAAAGCTGGGATGTGCATCATGGTTCTAGTCACACCACACTTCTTACCACGGTAAATGGTCTCCAGCTTTTTGCTAGTTTGTTGGGTAGGCTTTCAACTGAATAATTTTTATGAAGGGCCTTTGCCAGCAAGGTTATCTGAAGGATTTGTATGGCGCTGGAATTTTAACTTTAGATTCAAGAATTGATCCGCTGAATTTACAAGGGTGCTGTCTGAAATATCTGCTCCAGCTGCCTGCTAATCCCATACACCAGTGATGAGATTGGTGCTTCATGCCACGACTTGAGAAGTCATAGCACAGTCGCATGCTTTAAGATGTGTGTGTGTGTGTATATGTATGTGGTATGTAGGCCAAACAGTGAATGACCTCCGTACACGATTCAGGAACCACAAATCAGCAATAATTAATAAGAAACTTGATCAGCCTGTAGCAAACCATTTTAACCTTGTGGGCCATTTGCTATCAGATTTTAAGATTTTCTCTGTGGAACATGTCTTAAAGGAAGAACTACTGGACTCCAGAGAAAACTTCTGGATGTACCGTTTTGAATCGTTGCATCCAGATGGTCTGAACATCACTGATCTCAAAAGATCTCAGGACTGCATTGATCCCACATTCCAAATGGAATCTTCACTAAAGATGCTTTTTGAAAATTCATCAGTGTCAACTGTGCAGCCTCTGAGCAAACAACCTTGTACTACCTGAGGAAGGTGGAAGCCGAAACGTTGTAGTGGAAATATTTTTTGTTCTTTGGTGAGTCATCCGTTTGAGTCACTTCTTTTTGGGATATATCATTTCTTTGTGACCCGTATCCTTTGGAATCTGGATTTTTGCACTGGCTGGCTGTTGTTTTCTTGCAATCCTTGTTAGACTTGGCATCTTTTGGCGTGTTTCCCCTGACTTTTTGCTTTCTGACCTCCCGGTTTTGACTCTGTTTTTGCTGGTGTAATGATTCTGCGCACTTTCCTCACTGCTGTCCAGTAGGAAAGTGCAAGTGCTCCTGTATAAAATGCGTTATGGATTGGTGTTTCCATGATTGGCCTATTTGGTTTATGTGTCAGTCCCTTGTAAAGTGCACTGCGAGTGCCAGGGCCTATAGACCAAATGCTGTTGGTGGGCTGCAGCACTGGATTGTGCCACCCACGCAAACAGCCCGTAAAGGGTAACTCGGGCCTGCCATCGCAGAGCCTGTGCGCAGCCTGGGGCTGCCATGTCGACTTGGCAAGTGCACACACTTGCAAGTCCCTAAACCTTCCCTTTGCTACATGTTAGTCACCCCTAAGGTAGGCCCAAGGTACCCCTGTGGGCAGGGTGCGTTGTACGCGAAAGGTAGGACATGCCCGGGTGTGTGTGGCATGTCCTAATAGTGAATCACAGCCTAGTTCGTTTTTCACTATTGCAAGGCTACCTGTTCCCCCTAGGCCAGAACGGGCAGTTTTGATTATTACAGCTTATAATCCTAACTGACCCCGGGAACATGGTAGAAATTCGAGTTTAGTATGCCTGGACTCAGAATGATAAAATGCATCTTTTAGTGAAGTTGGTTTTAACATTCTGTGTTTGAAAATACCACTTTTAGAAAGTGGGTATTTTCTTGTCTAACCATCCAAGCCTGCCTCTGCGAGGTTGTGTATTCCTTGTCTGGAGTGTGAGTGACAGGGGCTGGGGGATGCCAGGAGACAGGGTGAGTCAGCACAGGGCTGAATAGCAAGATCTACATGTAGATGGGTGAGAGGGGTCGCACCTGGGCCCTGAATAGGACAGTGCCTTCCCTCCACAATGCTGGCTCCACCTCCTGTGGTGCGTCTGATGTCCCTGGCCTACTCACTGAAAGAAGGGACAGAGACTTGTCAACAAAGTGCTCCAGAACTGGTTTGGACTAGGCAAAGGCCTCTCTGCCTTCAGAGAACAAAGGAATTTGGGATATAAATATTGGGGCCCTGACCCCATGAATTTAGATCTCGCTGGAATCAAGGAAACTGCCAAGACGAAGAGCTGGAAGAGCTGCCAGGAGGAGTACTGCCCCTTTGCTGTGTTGTTGCTTTGTTGGGTTGGCCTGCAGCTGCTGCTTCTGCCTTGGGCAGTGAAAGGACTGGACTGAACTTTCTACAAACTTGTGCTGAGTATCTCCAAGGGCCTGGAACCGAGCTGGCCTCCTGTTAAGAAGTCTCAGGGACTACAAAGACTTCACAAGCCTCTGGGTACCGCTTCTGGAACGCTGTTTCAGTTGCCACAGAGGAAGGGAACTGCAACCGACTCCGTCAACCGAATCCATCCCTGGCCGGTGACCTGTTTGCACCGCAGACCGCATCGCCCCGCTTCGCATCGCAACCCTGGTCTCACCGTGGGCGACGTCCGACGCCGCCAACATCGAGCCGCTGCTTGCACCGTGACCTGTGGGCACCGCAGTTCGCATCGCATCGCTTCACTGAACCAACCGGACCCGACCGACGCGGTCGCTGCAACTGGCTCAAGAGTCGTGACCGCACCGCATTTGGGGCACCGCTCGCACGTCTGCGACGCACCGCTCCGACTCGCACCGCTGTCCGACGCCAGCTCCCGCACTCCGGCTAGGTCGCCTGCATCGCAACCTGTCAGCACCGCATCGAGCATCGTCTCACCCTGCATCGCATGCCTTGGACTCACCGACTCCGTCTGCACGACGCTCATCGAGCCGCTGCCTGCACCGCATCGAGGGACACCGCACCTTGCATCGCTCCGTCTTGCACCGCAACCGCGACGAACGCCGACCGGCTCGTACACTCCGTACCAGCCACAACGAGAAAGGTACTGTAACCGAGTCTGTTCATGACTCTGCTGGCCCGTATCGACGCGGTCGGCTGGAACTGTTAGACTCTGTGGTTTTCAGCATCGCGGTAGGCTCGGACGGAGCTACCGACTCGTACGAACTTTGCTTTTGTGCTATTCCGGCAAAGAAGAAGTTACCGTATCAAGTATTCATTCGTAAAGTATAGTATTGTGGATTTTTGTCGTAATTGGTCTTGTCTTGAGTATATAAAATATTGGTTATTTTTCTAAACTGGTGTGGTGTCCGTTTGTAGTGCTTACACTGTATTACTGTTGGTTATGTGCAAATGCTTTACACACTGCCTCTGAATTAAGCCTGACAGCTCGTGCCAAGCTACCACGAGGGTGAGCAGGGGTTACTTCACGAGTGTAACACCCTTACCCTGACTAGGAAGAAGGGTCCCTACTTGGACAAAGGTGCAAGCCCTTGCCAACTAGAGATCCCATTTCTAACATTGGTTGTCAGCGGTGAGGATAGGACTTGTGTTTGCACTTGACTTACAGTGATTGGTGTGCACTACTACCATATCGCAGACCATTACGTACCACATACTGGTTCTTTTTCTTTTGGCCTATTTTTGATCTTGCCAGTTTTCAACTCACTACTTTTGTCATGCCTGAATCAATTGCATCATCCGTTGCATCTCTGGAAGTTATCTTTGAGGAGGATAGGTTGGAATCCTACGCCGTAAAGGAGCTACGAGCGATTTGTAAAAACCTGAAAGTCCAAATTAAAGGCCTCACAAGGAAGGAGGAGCTACAGAAGGCGCTGAGGGCCTGGGTAGCAGCCAGACATGCCAATGGGCAGCCTGGTAATCTCAGTGAGGAGGTGGAGGAGCCTATTTCCAGGGTGGATGTGCTTTTGGGTAGGGGGAACCCGCCAGGTCAGGCAGCAGCAGTCTGTCCCCAGAGGAGCTGGAGGACAGGCGGGAGGCAAGGCAGTTTGAGCTGCAGAAGCTCAGGCTGGAGAGTGAGCGGGAGGAGAAGAGATTGGCCATAGAGGAGAGGAAGATGCTCTTAGAGCATGAGAGAGAACTGAAGGAGCTAGAACTTAGGAGTAAGTCAGGCTCAGATGGTGGCAGCAATTCGTCCAGAAAGGCAGACAGGATTGTGCACATTCCCAAGAACGTAGGCAAGGAGTTCAAGAAGGGGGATGACATACAAAGGTGGTTTCAGGGTTATGAGGCAGCCATACACATGAATGGGGTCCCTGAGGAGAATTGGGGAGCAGGATTGTGGCCACTTTTCCCGGAAGAAGCAAGGGATGCTCTGATAGCTTTGGGTAAGGGGTATCACCTCACCTATGCTGACATGAAGGATGCCCTTCTCACGAAGTATGGTCTTACTCCTGAAAAGTACAGGGATCAGTTCAGGTCCAGTAAGAAGTCTGATGCCAACACTTGGTTGGAATGTGTGGATGTGTTCTGCAGGTCTCTGGATGGTTGGGTGAAGGGCAGTAGTGTAACAGATTTTCAGGGGCTCTACAACTTGATTGCATGGGAGCACTTGTCTAGTCTATGTTTTGCAGATCTGCGCCAGCACCTAGTTGATAGTAAGCTAACTGACCCCAGGAAGCTTGCTATGGAAGCGGACCGCTGGGTGAGTACCAGGGTCCACAAGAAAGCGTTTGGGGAGACTCAGCCAAAGGTGGGCAGGGTCCCCAGCAGAAAGGTGGGGGGACAAGGGTAAAGCACAGGAGTTCTCTAAAGGGCCCCAAACTAGTACCCAGGGTAAAGGTTCCCAGCCCCCGGTGATAAGAAGAAAGGGGTCTCTACAGGGAAGCCTGTTGAGACCGGCCCCACAAGTGTTATGCATGTGACCAGGTAGGTCACTTTAAGGGGGACCCCAAGTGCCCGAAGGGGACACAGCCGCCCACCGGTGGACAGTCCAAAGTGTTGGCTAGTGTAGCGCTTGGGGAGGAGGGGTGCCCACAGGAGGGTGGGGATCCCGCAGAAATGACCCTTGTCTCACTAGGGGACAGTGAGATGGTCCCAGGAAACCAGGTGCCCCCTAACACAAAGAAATATAGCACCTGGGTGACCATTAATGGGAACAGGGTAGAGGCTCTCAGAGATACTGGAGCCAGTGTGACCACAGTCCGGTGTCACCTGGTGTCTGAGAAGCAAGTAGTCCCAGGAGCATTCCACCAAATAGTTGCTGTCGACAACTCTGAGCGCCAGTGTATGGTGGCGCAGGTTCCCTTTGAATGGGGGGGGGTCTCAGGTCCCTTGAGGGTGGTTGTGAGCCCTACCATGCCTGTAGATTGTCTGCTAGGAAACGACCTGGAGCAGTCCTCATGGAAGGAGGTTGAGCTCAGGTCTCACTTGGAGATGCTTGGGTTGCCAGAGTGGGCATGCGTGTCTATTCGGTCAATGGCAGCCAGAAAGGGTGATCAAGAGGACTTGGAGCCTGAAACAGTGGCCCAAGTCCCTGCCAAGAGAAAGGGCAGGGGCGCGGGACACCGGCCCCCGAGGTTCCCACGGACCGGGAGGAGGCGGACCTCGAGGGGGACGCCCCGGTGCCTACAGGGGAGCAGGTAGCCGAATTGGGAGACATCTCTGAGCTGACCCATTGGCAGCAAGAAGGGGGTCCCACCAGGGAAGAGTTCTGCAGGGAGCAGAACGAGTGCCCTACTCTGGAGGGTCTGCGGCGGCAGGCTGCAGACCAGGCAGCTGGTAATCAGTCCGGGTCACATCTGATCTACTGGGAGAGTGGTCTCCTATACAGTGAGCCTAAGGTTGCTGAGCCTGGGTCAGCCCGTGTGCTGGTGGTACCCCAGCGCTTCAGGACCTTCCTACTGGGTCTGGCTCATGACGTGCCGTTGGCAGGACATTTGGGGCAGGACAAGACCTTTGACAGGCTTGTCACCCACTTCTTTTGGCCCCAAATGCGAAGGCAGTCAGATGCACACTGTAGGTCTTGCCAAACTTGCCAGGCAAGTGGTAAGAGTGGGAGGAAGGTCAAAGCTCCTCTCCAACCTTTTCCTGTTGTTGGAACACCCTTTGAAAGGGTAGGGATGGATATTGTGGGACCACTGGATCCCAAGACAGCCATGGTCAACAGGTACATCCTGGTCTTGGTGGACCATGCCACCCGGTACCCGGAGGCAATCCCTCTCAGGACAACGACGGCGCCACTGGTGGGCCGGGCGTTAATGGGGATCTTTTCCCGTGTGGGATTCCCCAGAGAGGTGGTTTCTGATAGGGGGACCAATTTCATATCAAAGTATATGACATCCCTGTGGAAGGAGTGTGGTGTAACCTACAAGTTCACCACTCCTTACCACCCACAAGGAAACGGTCTGGTGGAGAGATTCAACCAGACCTTGAAAGGCATGATCAAGGGTCTAACAGAACCCATGAGGCGTAAGTGGGACGTCCTCTTGCCATGCCTACTCTTTGCGTACAGGGAGGTGCCTCAGAAGTCTCTTGGGTACAGCCCCTTTGAGCTCCTGTATGGCCACCCTGTCAGAGGACCTCTGAGTTTGGTAAAGGAAGGCTGGGAGGCAGCTCCCAGGAAAACTCCCCAGGATGTATTTAGCTACATGCTGGCCTTTAGAAACCAAACTGCCCGCTTCAGGAAACTCGCTCAGGCGATTCTAGAAGCAAGCCAGGAAGAAATGAAGAGATGGTATGACCAGTATGCCACTCTGGTCGAATTTCAACCTGGGCAGAAAGTGTGGGTCATGGCCCCAGTGGCACCTTGTGCCTTGCAGGACAAGTGGACTGGGCCATACGAGGTAAAGGAGCGCAAAAGTGACGTCACCTACCTGGTGGATTTGCAGACTCCAAGGAACCCTTTGAGGGTCCTTCACGTGAACCGCCTCAAGCCCCACTTCGAGAGGTCCGAAGTGAGTATGCTCTTGGCGACAGATGATGGGGTGGAAGAGGAGAGTGAGCCTCTCCCTGACCTCCTGTCTACCAAGGAGCATGATGGGTCAGTAGAGGGTGTGATCCTCTCCCCTACTCTGACTCAGGAGCAGCAGGGGGACTGTCGCCAGTTGTTGGGACAGTTCGCCCCACTGTTCTCTCTGACCCCGGTGTTACTCACTGGTGTACCCATGACGTGGACACTGGTGACAGCCCTCCTGTGAAGCACAAGATTTACAGGTTGACTGACCGGGTCAGAGCCAGCATCAAGGAGGAGGTCTCTAAGATGTTGGCGTTAGGGGTGATTGAGCCCTCCCACAGTCCTTGGGCCAGCCCAGTGGTCTTGGTCCCAAAGGCTGCGGCGCCCGGTGCCACTCCAGAACTCCGGTTTTGTGTGGACTACCGTGGGCTCAATGCCGTCACCAGGACTGACGCGCACCCCATCCCCAGAGCTGATGAGCTCATTGATCGGTTGGGAGCTGCCCGGTTCCTCAGCACGTTTGATTTGACGTCTGGGTACTGGCAGATTGCCTTAACCGATGGGGCCAAGGAGAGATCAGCATTCTCAACCCCAGAAGGTCATTGCCAATTCCGGGTAATCCCTTTGGGTTGAAGAATGCCCCTGCCACCTTTCAGAGGTTGGTCAATCAGGTGTTGGCTGGGCTGGAGGATTTCAGTGCCGCCTACCTGGATGACATTGCTGTGTTCAGTTCCAGCTGGGAAGAACATTTACAGCACCTTGAGAAAGTGTTGAGGGCTCTGCAAGGTGCAGGCCTCACGATCAAGGCCAGTAAGTGCCAGATCGGGCAGGGTTCTGTGGTGTACTTGGGACACTAGGTAGGAAGCGGCCAGGTGGCGCCCCTACAACCCAAGATTGACACCATTCTGGCTTGGGAACCCCCCAAGACCCAGACAGAGGTGAGAGCCTTCTTAGGTCTCACCGGTTACTATAGGAGATTTGTTAAGGGCTATGGCACCATCGTTGCCCCCTTAACAGAGCTGACCTCTAAGAGGCAGCCCAGGAAAGTGATTTGGACTGAGTCCTGCCAGAAAGCTTTTGATGCCCTGAAGGCAGCCATGTGCACGGCGCCCGTGCTCAAGGCACCTGACTTCTCCAAGGAATTCGTCGTGCAGACTGACGCTTCAGAGCATGGTGTGGGTGCGGTGCTCTCACAACTGAACGAAGAGGGCCTGGATCAGCCTGTAGTCTTCCTTAGCAGGAGACTACTTCCCAGGGAACAGAGGTGGAGTGCCATAGAAAGGGAAGCTTTTGCTGTGGTCTGGGCACTGAAGAAGTTGAGACCATACCTGTTTGGGACTCACTTCCGGGTTCAGACAGACCACAGGCCCCTCAGATGGTTGATGCAAATGAGGGGTGAGAATCCAAAACTGCTGAGGTGGTCCATCTCCCTACAGGGAATGGACTTTACGGTGGAACACCGTCCTGGTACAGAACACGCCAACGCAGATGGTCTGTCCAGGTTCTTCCGCCTTAGTGAAGAGAACTCCAATGGGGTTGGGTAGTTCTCCCTACTTTCAGCTGGAGGGGACATGTGTTAGACTTGGCATCGTTTGGCGTGTTTCCCCTGACTTTTTGCTTTCTGACCTCCCGGTTTTGACTCTGTTTTTGCTGGTGTAATGATTCTGCGCACTTTCCTCACTGCTGTCCAGTGGGAAAGTGCAAGTGCTCCTGTATAAAATGCGTTATGGATTGGTGTTTCCATGATTGGCCTATTTGGTTTATGTGTCAGTCCTTTGTAAAGTGCACTGCGAGTGCCAGGGCCTATAGACCAAATGCTGTTGGTGGGCTGCAGCACTGGATTGTGCCACCCACGCAAACAGCCCGTAAAGGGTAACTCGGGCCTGCCATCGCAGAGCCTGTGCGCAGCCTGGGGCTGCCATGTCGACTTGGCAAGTGCACACACTTGCAAGTCCCTAAACCTTCCCTTTGCTACATGTTAGTCACCCCTAAGGTAGGCCCAAGGTACCCCTGTGGGCAGGGTGCGTTGTACGCGAAAGGTAGGACATGCCCGGGTGTGTGTGGCATGTCCTAATAGTGAATCACAGCCTAGTTCGTTTTTCTCTATTGCAAGGCTACCTGTTCCCCCTAGGCCAGAACGGGCAGTTTTGATTATTACAGCTTATAATCCTAACTGACCCCGGGAACATGGTAGAAATTCGAGTTTAGTATGCCTGGACTCAGAATGATAAAATGCATCTTTTAGTGAAGTTGGTTTTAACATTCTGTGTTTGAAAATACCACTTTTAGAAAGTGGGTATTTTCTTGTCTAACCATCCAAGCCTGCCTCTGCGAGGTTGTGTATTCCTTGTCTGGAGTGTGAGTGACAGGGGCTGGGGGATGCCAGGAGACAGGGTGAGTCAGCACAGGGCTGAATAGCAAGATCTACATGTAGATGGGTGGGAGGGGTCGCACCTGGGCCCTGAATAGGACAGTGCCTTCCCTCCACAATGCTGGCTCCACCTCCTGTGGTGCGTCTGATGTCCCTGGCCTACTCACTGAAAGAAGGGACAGAGACTTGTCAACAAAGTGCTCCAGAACTGGTTTGGACTAGGCAAAGGCCTCTCTGCCTTCAGAGAACAAAGGAATTTGGGATATAAATATTGGGGCCCTGACCCCATGAATTTAGATCTCGCTGGAATCAAGGAACCTGCCAAGACGAAGAGCTGGAAGAGCTGCCAGGAGGAGTACTGCCCCTTTGCTGTGTTGTTGCTTTGTTGGGTTGGCCTGCAGCTGCTGCTTCTGCCTTGGGCAGTGAAAGGACTGGACTGAACTTTCTACAAACTTGTGCTGAGTATCTCCAAGGGCCTGGAACCGAGCTGGCCTCCTGTTAAGAAGTCTCAGGGACTACAAAGACTTCACAAGCCTCTGGGTACCGCTTCTGGAACGCTGTTTCAGTTGCCACAGAGGAAGGGAACTGCAACCGACTCCGTCAACCGAATCCATCCCTGGCCGGTGACCTGTTTGCACCGCAGACCGCATCGCCCCGCTTCGCATCGCAACCCTGGTCTCACCGTGGGCGACGTCCGACGCCGCCAACATCGAGCCGCTGCTTGCACCGTGACCTGTGGGCACCGCAGTTCGCATCGCATCGCTTCACTGAACCAACCGGACCCGACCGACGCGGTCGCTGCAACTGGCTCAAGAGTCGTGACCGCACCGCATTTGGGGCACCGCTTGCACGTCTGCGACGCACCGCTCCGACTCGCACCGCTGTCCGGAGCCAGCTCCCGCACTCCGGCTAGGTCGCCTGCATCGCAACATGTCAGCACCGCATCGAGCATCGTCTCACCCTGCATCGCACGCCTTGGACTCACCGACTCCGTCTGCACGACGCTCAACGAGCCGCTGCCTGCACCGCATCGAGGGACACCGCACCTTGCATCGCTCCGTCTTGCACCGCAACCGCGACGAACGCCGACCGGCTCGTACACTCCGTACCAGCCACAACGAGAAAGGTACTGTAACCGAGTCTGTTCATGACTCTGCTGGCCCGTATCGACGCGGTCGGCTGGAACTGTTAGACTCTGTGGTTTTCAGCATCGCGGTAGGCTCGGACGGAGCTACCGACTCGTACGAACTTTGCTTTTGTGCTATTCCGGCAAAGAAGAAGTTACCGTATCAAGTATTCATTCGTAAAGTATAGTATTGTGGATTTTTGTCGTAATTGGTCTTGTCTTGAGTATATAAAATATTGGTTATTTTTCTAAACTGGTGTGGTGTCCGTTTGTAGTGCTTACACTGTATTACTGTTGGTTATGTGCAAATGCTTTACACACTGCCTCTGAATTAAGCCTGACTGCTCGTGCCAAGCTACCACGAGGGTGAGCAGGGGTTACTTCACGAGTGTAACACCCTTACCCTGACTAGGAAGAAGGGTCCCTACTTGGACAAAGGTGCAAGCCCTTGCCAACTAGAGATCCCATTTCTAACAATCCTTCACCTAATTTTCTAGTATATATATATATATTTATTTTTATTTTATTAACAAACTATTTGCAGTTTATAAACGCAAATATCAGGACGCATGCTGTTAGTAAAATCCTCACCGTATTTTTGAAGTATTTTACCATGTCATGTGAAATTACAAACTACAGATTAAGTATCTCTTCCATTGCTATGACGGTCGTTTTTTTGTAAGTACACGTGAGCACAATGTCACTTTAAAAAAGAAAAAAATATACCGCAACGTTGTCATGTGATCAAGGCTCCTTGAGAGTTGAAACGCGTAATGGCGGCATCCGAATAAAATACTGAAGACATTTTTTTATCTGTGGTCCGTGTCCGTGGTTTGGAACAATCCGAAGTACTGGCGGCAAGCGCAATATATATATATATATATATATATATATATATAGATATATACATGCATACATACATATGTGTGTGTTTTAAAACTTCGTCCATAGAATGAAGTCAGTACTCATATCAAGGCCTCAAGCAAATGTCAAGCTGAGAGTGCCTGACTTGCCATTATGCCTTACACGTTTCAGATGGTTACATCCTTCGTTCACAGGCTGCCATTCAAAGAGTACGACTTTGCGCTCCAAACCACCATATTTGTTTATTTTAATGATATCCTTAATTGCATCATGTAACTTGCACAGAATTCTGGAGCATGTAGTTTGGGCATCAACAACATTCAAACCCAAGTGGGTGTCGCACTTTTGAAAAAATAAAAAACATATCCATTGCCCATGTGGGCTAACAGCTTGTCACAAAGTACCTTTTAACATGCCCCCTTGATATTCCGTTCCGTCTTAAAAAATGCTCAGACACATGGACCCACTTTTCCTTCTTGCAGCAGTGCTGGCTCCACGGCTTGGACTGCCGTTTAATTTGTTTGAAAAGTTCATCCATAGAACGAAGTCAGCACTCATTTCAATGCCTCGAGCAAGTGTCAAACTGAGATTGTTAGACTTGACATCATCTCACCCGTTTCAGATGGTTACATCCTTGTTCACAGGCTGCCATTCAAAGAGTACGACTTTGCACTCCAAACCACCATATTTGTTTATTTTAATGATCTCCTTAATTGCATCATGTGACTTGCACAGAATTCTGAAGCATGTAGTTTGGGCATCAACAACATTCAAACCCAAGTGGGTGTCGCACTTTTAAAATAATAAAAAAAATATCCATTGCCCATGTGGGCTAACAGCTTTCCACAGAGTACCTTTTAACATGCCCCCTTGATATTCCGTTCTATCTTAAAAAATGCACAGACACACGGACCCGCTTTTCCTTCTTGCAGCAGTGCTGGCTCCACGGCTTGGACTGTTGTTTAATTTGTTTGAAAAGTTTGTCCATAGAACGAAGTCAGCACTCATATCAAGGCCTCGAGCAAGTGTCAAGCTGAGATTGCTGGACATCATGCCTTACACGTTTCAGACGGTTACATCCTTGTTCACAGGCTGCCATTCAAAGAGTATGACTGTGCGCTCCAAACCACCATATTTGTTTATTTTAATGATCTCCTTAATTGCATCATGTGACTTGCACCGAATTCTGGAACATGATGGGCATCAACAACATTCAAACCCAAGTGGGTGTCGCACTTTTGAAATAATAAAAAACATGTCCATTGCCCATGTGGGCTAACAGCTTGTCACAAAGTACCTTTTAACATACCCACTTGATATTCCATTCTGTCTTAAAAAATGCACAGACACACGGACCAAAGCATGCCCAAATGACAAGCTCCAGAATTCTGTACAAGTCACATGATGCAATTAAGGAGATCATTAAAATAGGCCGTGCCCCCCCCTGTTTTTTGGAAAAAATACATTTTTAAATGAAAGGCTGGGCCCCGGAAGATGGGGCCCCGGGGCCGAAATCGGCCCGGCAGGCGGGCCGCGCAGCCCCCTCCCTCATTTATAAAAAATGTAAACAAAAAAAGGGGCAGGCCCCAGGGGATGGGGTCCCCAGGGCTGAAAATGGCCAGGGAGGGAGCCTGCTCAGCCCCCCCCTCTTTTAAAATAAAAAAGAATATAAAAAAAGAAAAGGCTGGTTCCCGGGGGATGGGGTCCCCGAGTTGAAATCGGCCCAGGGAGGGGGTCGCGCAGCCCCCCTCACCCATTGAAAAAAAGGCCTGGCCCCGGGTGAAGGGGTCCCCGGGCCCAAAAATGGCCCAGTGAATGCGGGGCCATGCTACCCTCCCTTGAAATTAATAAACAAAATTGATAAAAAAAACCTTCAGCATGTCGCAGGAGGCCATGCCCCCTTCACCACCACTCTGCAAATGCACCTCCTGGTGCAGTGGTGGTCCCCTTAGATTCTGAGGGTCCTTGGGTACTAGAAACCCCTTCCGTTACTTCCAGTAAGTCCCAGACAGCGGGATTGCTGAAAGGACTTGGAGGCAACGCCCCCTTTCTCAACCACTCTGCAAGTGCGCCTCCATGTTTGCTTCTGGTTGGGGAATGAATTCCACTTTACTCCTGAGGGCCTCAGGACTAAAGTGGACTACTTAACCCAAAATGTAGTGCGCCAGGAAGCATGTTTGCAGAGTGGTGGAAAAAGGGAGCGTGGCCTCTGACAACCTCTCAGCAATCCAGCTGTGTGGGTCTTACTGGAGGTGACAGATGGGGTAGTTGGCCCCCAAGGACCCTCAAGAGCCAAGGGGGCTTCATCCCCCAACTAGTAGTGCGCTAGGAGGTGCGTTTGCAGAGTGATGGAGAAAGGGGGCCTGGCCACTGAACACCTTTCAGCAAACCCACTGTGTGGGAATTACTGGAGTTAAGAGGAGTAGTTGGCCCCCAAGGACCCTCTGGAGCCAAGGGGACTTCATCCCCCTACTAGTAGTGCACCTCCTGAGGCACGCTTGCAGAGTGGTGAAGAAAGGGGGCGTGGCCTCTGACAACCTCTCAGCAATCCTGCTCTGTGGGACTTACTGGAGGTAACAGGAGGGGTAGTTGGCCCCCAAGCACGTCCTTGGGGTCCAACTACCCCTCCTGTTACCTCCAGTGAGTCCCACACAGCGGGATTGCTAGGAGATCTTCAGAGGCCACACCCCCTTTCGCCACCACTCTGCAGTCACGGCTCGTGGTGTACTGTTGGTTGGGGGATGAAGTCCACTTCACTCCTGAGGGACCTTGATGGCCAAGAACTCCACCTGATACCTCCTGTAAGTCCTACACAGTGGGATTCCTAAGAGGCGGTCGGAGGCCTTGCCTCCTTTTTCCACCACTCTGCAAATGCGACTACTAGTTAAAAAACCATAGAAATTCACTGAAAAAAGCAAAGGTACAAGGGACATTATAGTTAGGAAATGGAATTTTTAAAAACCTTAGAAATTCACTGTAAGAACCAAAGGTAACAAAGACGGTATAGTTAGGCTCAGGTGTCACTCGTACAGAACTAGAGAAATTCAGCCGTTATAGTTAGTGAGCTAACTACAACTCGTGCCCCCACAATGCACTGCCTATGACCTCACATATTACATCACTCATGACATTGTAATTGACATCACTGATGACATCGCTGATGACATCCCAAATGACATCACGGATGACATCATCCGCAGAATCTCTGACACACCCACTCACTACCCCATATAACCTTTCATACACCCACTCCAACTACCACACTACCATTCTCAAACCCGTTTTCACACACATACCAGTACTTACACAGCCACTCACTGATTCATAGATCACCACACACATCCACTCACTCACCCATACACTCACCCACTCACTCACTCACTCACTCACTCACTCACTATTACAGCCATTGATACATCCACTTATACAGCTATATAGCCACTCACACACTGTCAGTCACCCATAGAGCTACTCACACACCTACTCACTCACCCATAAAGTCAATCACGCAGCCATTTACTCACCCATACAGTTACTCACACACTTACTCACTTACTCATACAGATACTAACGCGTACTCACTCACCTATACAGTCACTGACACAAGCACACACTCATCCATACAGCTACTCTTACATTCACTCAATCACCCATACTGTTACTCATATACCCCATCATTCACCTAACTGACTTTCACATACCCAGTTACCCATATACCACTGACACACGCACTCACTCACCGACACAGCCATACACACACTCAATCACCTGTATAGCCCCCCACACACTAACTCACAAGCCACACATAAGCTCATCCACATGCAGCGCTTTCTGACAACTCAATCTCCTGGAGAAAGTGAAACCTTTTGTCCCACCACTGGACTTCAAAACCGCAGTAAAAGCCTTGTTATTAGCCAGACTGGACTATGAAAGTGTGACATTAGCTAGTCTACCGAACCATCAAAGCGATGATCAACGCCGCCATGAGATTCGTGACAAGGACAAGACGGTTCAACCACGTCACACCATCTCTAAAGTCTAGCTGCTGGCTCCCTTTAGAAGCAAGGATCTAGTTAAAGATAGCTTATATGACCCATAAAGTCCTGCACCGCAATGAACTCAGATACCTCAAGATCTCAGGAGGAAGCCACTCCTTTCATAGTGCAAATTCCTTTTTGGTAGAACCCCCAAAATTAAAGAAAATGAAAACATTTTCTGGCACTTTCTCAGGATCTGATTCCAGGATATGGAACTCTCTCCCACCGAAGAACAGAACCAACCCATCAACAAACACATTTAACAAACCAGATTCATAAAGTAAAACATATGGGTTAGCCTGTTGTGAGGACCACCAACACCTTGGATGTAGTGCACCGAGTTCAAGGCACCACACCTCAACAGAAGGACAGAGCACTTGATTCTTGTAATAATGTACTATCTTAACTCCCAACTTTGATGATCAATCCAATCTGTTTATTTCCTGTGCTTTCAGTTGTGATGTTATGGTTGTCTATAGATTATGTAACTTATTTATGCTCTTGTCTCTGTATAGCGCTCTTATACCTACATAAAACTAGATACTGGCAGGGTGGCACCTGCTGTATTGCCAGAGTGGAGAGCCTGAGCTCCAGCGCTGCTTGTTCCACCAGGTTTATGTATGGGAGCCCACGCCTCCTTTTGATAGGGCCAATGATGCTTGCATAGGGAGGTGTGGTCTGCGACTTCCCACCACCATGAGAAAATGTCACTGGAAGATGCCTGTGACTTTCTTTGCTTCCACCAAAAGGCATCCCATTGGTTGTTCTGGCTCAGCCACATCCAAGATGGTGTACATTTAGTACATCCCCTCGGGATCTTTTCTTAAAATGTTGTTATTAGGTTTTCATTGATGGTTAATCAACAGACAATACATAGGTGGATGTAACAATGCCGAGCTTTGTTCATATGCGTTGCCCTCCAACATGGTGCAGAAGACCTACAGAATCCACAGTATAGGAATAGCTCAAACTCACTGTTCAGGATTTTCTCCATCCTACCATGCGTAACAAAACAGAACACTTTTCCAACCCACAATGCCCATTAGAAGCACAGGCAATAACCGTTCGCTCATCAACAGTATATCATCAAATGCAGTAGTGTAAGTAAATAATGACTGCTGAATGTTGTCCTTTGTTCACCAATCAGCAAGGAAGCGTGAGTCAGGGACACAGGACAAGGGGGTTAGGAACGGAAATCCCCAAGAGGGCTCTGGGCGCAAGGTATTGCAGGGGGGATTCAGCTGTCCATGACTATAAAGGTTGAAAGGACTTCCTTCCAAAAGGCAGCGATAGGCTTCCAGCATACTCCCCTCAGTTCCTCAAGTCGTATGGCTATCCCCTCTACTGCGACCCATCGTTCCACCTCCCCTTTCTACCCGCTGTGGGAGGGACCTTCTGTCGATCGCCAGTGACACGTTGTTTCCTCACAGGCAAGAATCAGGGCCAGGTCAAGGAATCCTTTGCCCACCTTCCTGCTCGCCTGCCATGGGTAAATTCCCAGTATACAGATCTTTAGGGTTTGAAGGTCGCATCTACTCAGTGTGCACTCCTTGTCCTCCACTACCCTGTTTCAGTATCCTGCTGTTGCATGACAGTTCCATACCATATGTATGAAATCAGCATTAGCCAAGGTGGGGTGAGGTATGTACAGTGCAGATAATTGAATTGTGTGTATTTGAAGCATGTGTTCTGTAAAACTATGTGCACCCATTCCTTTTGCTGATCCCATTCCTTTCCCCTGAATGGTCTTCCCAAGTCGATTTTCCTCCTGGCCTGTTGGGCTGGAAACCTGCCAGTTACCATAGACAAAGCGGTCCAGTAAATCCAGGAGATGTGGGTAGGGGCCTTGCTTGGCCCGCTGACCACAGGTAATGTATAGACCCTGTTAATGTGCCGTAGGCCAAGATTTCCGCCTGTGGCAGGCTGTCTTCCCTGACCAAGCCGTCTAGGGCGCAAACTCTGCCTTCGGCTTAACAGTCTCCAACCGTTTCGAGCCCATCTGCAGTCCACCCCCGCATCCTGCATTCCAGCAGTAATCCTCCTCCAGGAGTGGATAAGCCCACTACAGACAAAGCGGGTGCATATAGCAGACAGTGCAGCATCTTCCTACCCTTGGGATCTGTTTGCCTGTTTTTTTTGCATTTCAAACTTGGGCAAAACCATATCTTCTGTCTTAAAAATACACTTTGTAACATGTTCACATTTGATGGCAGTACTTAAAAGGAATACCACTGTTGTTTTCTGATTCCTTTTTAGTAGAAGCTGACCCTATCCCTCCTATATAAAGAAACACATTTGGTTAACTTATTGATAATGATAACTTTGTTGTGGAACCAGGAAGGCAAAATGCTTATGTTTAAAGTAATTAGTTAAACAAATCATTCACTATATGAATGAATAAATCTCCTTTTAGTGTACAGGGTTATGAAGCTTGCCATCTGCATTTTGAAAGTAAATTGTTTATTTTGAAATATGATATTAACAATGATATTTTTAGGCTGTTCTTAAAATATTGTTTATTTCAATTTACAGTTCGGGCCAGAAATGAGAGACCGCCGTCTGAGTTTTATCAGCCGCTAGATCCATTATCACCAGAGGAAACAAGAAGGCAAAGACTTCAACGATTTGAGCGACCGTGATATGCCAAAGTTTATAAATAACTGCAAAAGTCTTCACTGTAGCCAGTCTGATGGAAGCGTTATTATTTCAGGGAAATTTTGTTCACCTATACCAAGTAGCTTAAGTGCCAAATTGTGAGAGTCTACCTTCTGGTATCATAAGCCTGTTCTTTCCATAATTGTCCGTTTTCATGAACACGAGAGAGTCTGCTTGGGTGATAGCGCAAGTACATTATGCCAACGTCAAGTTGTAATATCATTCTGATCAACAGAGGTGTGTCACCTTTTCAAGGATGTTATTGGTCAATTGAAATATAAACTGTGCCCAAAAATTTGAGATTTGAGCTTCTCAACAGATCACAAAAAAAGCACATGAGGACAGATTATGAGTAACTCAGTGAATGGGGAAACGAAATTACCATGGCCAAATTCACTTATTACTCTCCAGCTCAACACTATTTTGAGTTCCTGGGCCCAGTATACGCATTAACCTGCACAGAGCAATATTACCTGACCATTTATTTACACGCGGTGTGCTAATACCGGGCCTGTTTTGGCAAAGGAATTTGTCCTGTTTTAAGCAGGAGAAATTCTTCTACAGAAAGAGAGGAGACACCAGTGTGCATGTCAGCACCCGGTGTACTGATGATCACGCAGGGCGGTGTACCCGAAGTATCAGTCCTTATATGGTGGCCAATCATAAGTGGCCTCAGTAACACATGGAGACCAGTCTGAAGAAGAATTCCATTCAGTACAGACGATTTCTAGCAACTGCTGTTATAACAGATTGTAAACTAAATTCATGAGCAGGTAAAAAAAAAAAAAGATATTCGAGATTGGATGGGAATAAATCACACAAAAAACACTATCACATGGGCTCATCCATTCATTAGGGTTTTCTACGCTTCCGAAAATATTCCCATTTATTGGTCTTGCACTTATTAAATGCCAACGTATTTAAGAACTTTATTTCCTGATATTTTATATGTGAATGCTTTTATATGCACAGATTGGTGAGCTACTCTTGGATGTGAAAAGAAACTTGAAACTTTGTATATATCTCATATTTTCATATTCTATTTTCATAAAAACTAGCCTTAAATTTATTGTGCTTATTATTCATCGAAAGTAATCACAGTATGTCCCATTTCACTTTTTTTGTACTCCCAAATGCTTTGTCACTGAAACAGCACAGAAAGTTTTGTTTTTACAGAAGATATTTCTAATTCTGAGTTGGGAGCTTATTTGTAAATAGTTATTTTTCAAAGCACATACATATTTTGGAATGTTTCATAGGGTATAATTGTTTTTTTATATTCCAAAAGCATGTCCTGGTTCCATAAAAACCATATCTAAATTGCTGCAGCTGGCGACCTAATGGCAATATGTAGACCCATCAATTTTAGACGTATACTTGTCTTTTGCTTTGTACTTACTTCCAGGTTTTTTCACTTGATTATGTTGACGAACTACATTTACCTAGTCTAAATTAGCACTGGGCACCCTTGCATGGATCAAGGGAAAAATATGCATTGTATGAGACTATACTGTGTGAACTCCCTGTGCTGCTTCCTGTCTTCAGATTCTTTTTGCCCTCTGTTTCTACATGGTCACTGGTTGGGATTTCCTCTATCTGAGTCAGAGTACTGCTGCTTCTCTCAGATTGAGAACCTCGCGAGAGCCACATTCAATCATTTGAATCCTTGTATAGTTTGGCATAGAGAAAGCACACAAGTAGGTCTTGGGAAACTGCACAGTATTGGCTAAATGCATTAGTGCAGTTGTGATGCATGCAGGTCTGTAAATGAGGAGCAGTTTGTGAAGTGTGTTTGCAACTATTGGCAAATGTTTCAGCTTGAAAACATTTAGTTCGTTTTGTGGTGTTCACTTTTGGCATTTATGGTGGCAGATGTCTGGGGGCACTGGATCTCAGCCCATACATTTTAAAAAGAGGAATAGCTGTATTCACGTTTTTATGTTATTTTTTTTAAAGAAGTAAAACATTTTGTGAAGCTTGCCGGCCCCTGACACCCCTTCACGCCTTCAATAGCGTCATTTAGGGAATGATAACACTGCTAGTTTTGTTCTGCGTGCAAAAGCAACATTTGGTGGCTCACACTGAGATTTCACACAGTTTAAAAGAATCCATGTGCCCATATCACGTTTGATTTAATATCTTAATAAAAGAAAAGAAAAAAATTATTAAAACTTCCATATTTTTTTATTTGTTACGTCATGACTGTGCTTACTCAGCTTCACAGGCTGCTTGTCAGCAGGTTACTACTTGCTCTAGTTTTACCAATACGGAAAGCCGAGCGAGTGAATCTCAAGTAGGTTAAGTCTCGTATTTTTTCATCTCACCCTTCCCCCACCTTCATCAGTAGATCAATTACCCCTTGTTCAGGAAAATGTTAAAAAATGGTTGATTTCAGATGAGTATGTTAGGTGCTCCATGCGTTTCAGTTGTCAACAGTGCCATGAAGTCTGCATGTGCACATGCACTTAATGAAATAACTTTTTTTAAATTAATTTTATGTGATGGCTGATTTTATTACAGCTATTGGACTCATAGTGTTTCCTAATATATTTTGCAGATACACTTCACTGTAAAAACATTGCTTACGGGGGAAAGTGACTATTTAGAATCAGTGGCGGCCGCTCCAATAGGGCGTAGGAGCGCCGCCCCACTGCTTTCTCACGGTGCGAGAAGCAGAAAATAAAATGATATTTTAAATACCATTTTATTTTCTGCTTCTCGCGCTGCGAGAAAGCAGAAGGCAGGGGTATGCCTGGTTGGCGGCAGGTGGGTTGGCTATGCCTGGTTGGGGGTGGGCGGGACAGGGAGGAGTGGCTTGCACCACTCTGAGTGCCCTGACTGTTTGGTCGGCCCTGGGGCCGGCCAAAGCAGTCATGCGCACTCTACATTTTCTTTATGTAGGCTGCATGCAGCCTACATAGAGAAAATGGCCTCCCTACAGGTGCCCGGCTGGGCGCTGCATCCGTCTCCGCACCAATCACAACGCTACCATTGCAGCATTGTGATTGGCTTACAGGAGGGGAGGGAGCATGTCTGTTCCTGTTCAGGAGCAGCAGAGGCGGCGCGGGACCGGGCCCAGGAGTAGAGGCGGCTCGGGACCTCACCCGGTCAGGTAAGTTTTCATTTTATTTTAATTTTAACTTGAACTTCCTCTCCCCCGCGCGACCCCCCCCTTCCGCGAGTATTGCGAGCTGAGACTGTGGACCCCAGCGCCAGGAAGCCTTTCCTCTCAGAGATACAGAACTTGGCGTGCGTCTCGGCATACTCTCGCCAATCAGCCCCCTCTCATTACTTCCACGGTTCCTCCCTTCTCACCTTACCAATGGGCCTGAAAGCGCGGCGAGGCAATCAAACTGCGGCATCCTAGTGCTATACAAAGCACGGAAAAAATCCACAATATGTGAAGTTGCGGTCACGCCTTTGCACCAAGCACCAAATTTGTTATTAATCCTCCGTACAAATCCGATTTACCTGGCGTTCTTCGTTTTGCAGAAAATGATTTGGACCGGGAAAGGTTCACGGGTATTGGGATCGTGCATAAGTAACACCATGGTCTGATTATTTCTGCATGCACAATTGCACCTATGCCTTGGGTTTTCCGCCTCTATGGTTTATTTTTTCTGATGCACACTTTTACTATAACCAGTGTGGGTGTCTGGCGGAAGTAATATAGTTTATTTTCTAGAGCAGTCACGCTGGACCTTTCAGGAAAAGTACACTTCCACATTAGAATGTGCATTAAAATAGCGAACGAACGGCTACCTCATGCCAGGCCTGTATATCTAATATACGTTTCATGTAAGGAATTTTGTACTACGGACATGTGCGTGTCTAAAAGCAGTTCCAAAGCTTTACAAAGGAAAGCAACTGTAGGCCTAGTGCCTCAATATGGTCACGAGCATGAGGGCGGGTGGGGGAGGGGCGTTCCCTTAGTCTGTATTATGTATTGGTGCGTGGACACTTCATTCCATGTCTTACACACGTGTTACTCCACATAGTCTCGCGGTGCAGTACGTACTCCACGTCACCACCGTCTTTGGTGTCCTGGCTCCTTATTCCTGGGTCGTGTCACACTCGCGGCACACGCCACTCACGGGTGCCATTTTTCGAATCCATCATTCTTGTAATACGCCAAACAAACCTCGGCGTAACTTCCATGTTTCGTCTGCTCCACCTCCTTAGTTGCTGGTGATATTCTCAACCTACCTCCGCCCTAGACCTACTACGTTCCTCATCCGGCATTTTCATTCTGGGGTTTAATGTAATTATCCCCACCATCCCTCAATTGCTATTACTGTGCCCCCCACCACCATCCCCCCTCTTTCCTCAGTGCTCACCCTTGTATCTGGCTGCTGAACCATGATGCATGTCCGGGAAGATGGTGGCTGGTGACCACATTGCTTCAGACGTCACATTTCTATCGTGAGTGTTCTTAAACCAGCGGTTGCCTAGCGTGGAAGAAAGGGGGTTTCGCCCGCTCCAAGCACTGAATGACATCTAGGTGCCCTAATTGTTAACCAGAGTGGATTAGATAACTCCGTTTTAATCAAAGGTCACTGAAAATCCTTAGCGGCAATGTCGCGGTCTGGCCACTAAGTTGACGAATGATAACCGACGGGAGTAGGTGAGGACTTTTGATGTAGTTCTGCTTCCGGAAACGTGGTCGACAAATGAGTTTTTTTGCGGGGGTTACTCGTCTTACTCAGCCGTGCTACTCTCTCGCTGGTTGGTAATGCACGGGCAGGGCTAGCTACATGGCTCAAAACATCTCTGGGATGTAGCACTGCTGCACTAAACACCCATTCAGATTTAACACAGGCTTTCCACTTGGTATGGGATGATGGTTTTAATCTGTGTGTTATACATTTTTATAATAACAATTTCACATGTATTTCATTTTCCAACCCCAAATTTGCCCTGCTTTTTAATTTTTTTTGACCTCTCTATAGGGGAGTTGCAATCACAGAAGTGTGGGCTGAACGTGATTTTGGCCGGGGATTTCAATGCTAAGCTAGGCAGTGAAGCCTCCGTTTATGGTGAAAGCCCGCCCTGAGCAGACGTGCGGGGGTGTACCCTGCAGGGACAAGATCAGAGAGGTTATTACCTGTCTCTTAATGTCCCCACGTTTGATTTGTGTAATGCAATAGAGATCACAGGGGTGACCTTAGTAGGACCTGCGAGGTGTGAAGGGGCCGGGCCGGGGACTGGACGGGGTCATCAGACCTCAGAGTGGTTGACACCTTCCGGCTTTCTCAAATTTGCGTGAAAATGCACAATTTGCCCACTCTTTTTTCAAAATTTTCTCGGGGGGAAAACCCCCCCGAACACCCCGTAGGTGGTTCAGGCTCGCTCGCTACGCTCGCCGCAGTGCAGTACTACAATTGTTTTACGCCTCACCACTTTCAAATGTCACCATCCGCCACTGTTTAGAATATTAAGGAAAGAGAGAGAAAGCATCTCAGGACTCAGAGATGGGAAGGAGCTTCCACTTAGCTACTCTGTGGTAGAATTGATGGTTTCACTGGAAGAAAGAGCCAGGTTTCAAAACACAGCCAATATCAATTTAGCATGAGAGAAAACACGTACATTATGTTGAGTTATATTTATTTTCAGGTGAAATCAAACATTATACCCTGGGAATTCATGATTTTCTCACAACCATATCTAGTTCTTGATTGTTTCTTTTTATAGAAGAAAGTAACTGAATAGACACTACTGGGAAATTTTATTTAAAAAAATAGAGAATCCCAGATAATTTAAATATCTCACTAAAATTCTAAAGGTTTGGCAGTTGCCATTAGAAAACCTGAAATTTAATTTTTGTAGCTGAAAACAACTTAATTATAGCAAAACGTTAAATTTGACAAATTGATTAAATATTCTCTGTCTTTCCATGTCAAATGAAACATATGGACATTTTCATGCTAGAATAAATAAACAGATTTGTAACTTATGTATACTAGTAAACCCATATAAACATGTAAGGAACAAATCAGCACTAATAACTCAGTCTGATCATAATTGGCTTTGAGTCACCAACCAAGAGAGCCCTGGACACAATATTGCCAAATTAATTTTTCACAAAGTATTTGATGCTAAAATCAAAACGATAAATTACGAACCATCTATGCTCAGTGACTCTGTTACTAGCATTGCACTTGAAACAACAGGCTCGTCCAGAACATGTAATAGCTACATCTGAAGAATAAAGTAATTTCACTACAAAACTTACTTGACTGTTGCATTCATTCCAACATTGGGTATGTAATGTGAGTGGGGCATGGGAGACAAAGGGGCCGATTCCGATTCGTGTCGGTAATTTCTCCGACCGAGCCGGCCTCGGAGAGATTTCCGACCGAATCGGACCCGTGCAGTCCGACCGAACGAGTCCGATGCATTCGTATGCCACCGGACACGAGTCGGTCGGACTCCCATTGAACTCAATGGGAGCCGGTCGTACAACGCGTACGCGGGCTCCCATTGCCTCAATGGGTGCGAGGCGGACAAGGGCGCCCCCTACAGCGAGTACGCCGCGAAGCGCTTCGCGGCGTACACGTGTGCCTCGCACGGGTACGCGTACAGGGGGGTCCGACACGGACCCCCAAAGTACGGCTCCGACAGCGAGTTCGAGTCGGACGGCGCGAGTCGGTCGGAGCGGTCGAGGTGCGCATCGTACTTACCCGGCCGGAAAACGTCTCCATTGCGCGGTGCGAATCGTGTCCGAGCGAGTCGGTCGGAGCGGTACGATCCGGGAACCAGTCGGTCGGAGCGGTCGGGTCGCCCGGACGAGTCGGTCGGCGAATACGCATCGTACTCGCTCGCCCGGACGCGCGTACGACTCGGTCGGAAAATAGGGCTCCGGATCGGATCCGGTAAAACCGAATCCGATTCGGAGCACTACCGGCCGAGATCGGAATCGGCCCCAAAGAAGATTCAGATACTATTCTGGAACTATTACACCAACATTATAAATAACTTCTAGAAAAGAACAGTGCAGTGTGGAGCTGGGACAGTTTTTTTTTTAGGAAATTCAATGGTAGTGAGAAAATTCAAAAATAGTTTTCAAATAAAAATTCACAGTTGACAGCTCTGGGACATTCACTTGCATATAAAATAACTACTGACAATTGCACAGGAGATTTGCTAACAGTCTTAACAGTTTTGTTTTCTAACGTACCAGTTACACAAAATTGTTTTTTACAGTTTATTGACGATACATATAAAGCGAGTTCTAGCAATAACACCTGTGAGAAGCACTGTCAAAATATTAAACCGTTTCACATTATAAAAATCATTTTAAAGAATCAAACTAATACACAGAGCATTACTCTTTTTATGAACTGTAAAATAATATTGGGCATACCTTTGTGGGGACTTGCAATGTGGTCTTCCAGAATAAAATTATATAAAATTATTAATTTAAATTAAAATAATTGGATTAATTGTAGACTTTTAAAAAATGAACATAAAATGCACATATCTCCATAAAAATGGTAAAAATAAAGGGGCCTGCTCATAAACTTGGTTTTATAGTACATTTATTAGTACAACGATAGTCCTAAAGTACTACAAAATGCTATTCACAAACCTACGAGTGTAAATCCTCACCTCCACCTCTCCTAACTTTTCTGTGGGGAGAGTCTCACATTAAGGGCCAGATGTATGACCCATTTTTGCATGCGCAAACGGGTTAGCGACCGGTTTTCGCATGCAAAAACTAATAGGGCCATGTACGAACCTATTTAGCGAGTCGCAATTTATTTGCGACTCGCTAAATAAGATTTATGACTCGCAATTAGGAAGGGGCGTTCCAAGGCGTCCCTTCCGAGTGTGACTCGCTACCCTATGTAAGAATGCTTTGTGACCGCAATTGCGGTCACAAAACAGTCGCAATTTACCACCCTCTTCAAGAGGGTGGTAATGCACTCGCAAATGGGAAGGGGTCCCCAGGGGACCCCTTCCCCTTTGCAAATGCAGGGGAAAATATTTTTTAGGGGCAGGCAGTGTCCCAGGGACCACTACCTGCCCTTAAAAAATGAAATGAAAACGTTTCATTTTTTTTTTTTAAATGCATCCTGTTTTCCTTTAAGGAAAACGGGCTGCATTTAAAAAAAAACCTGCATTATTGAAAAGCAGTCCCAGACATGGAGGTCTGCTGAGCCCAGCAGGCCACCATACCTGGGAGGGCCAGCCATTCCTAATGGGGTCGCAAATTGCGAGTGCCTCATGAACATTGATGAGGCATGCAATTTGCGACCCCATTGGGAATCGCAAACAGTGTCTCTGACACTGTTGTATAAGGGCATTTAGTGACTCGCAAATTGCGACTCTCTAAATGCCCCGGTCGTACATCTGGCCCTAAGTTCATTACTTAGGGGCCTATTACGATCTCAGTCGGAAAGCCTCTGACCTGAGGTTGGAGGCCTTCCGATCGAGATCGTCGGTTTCAATTCCGACTGCCTAATTACAGTCTAGGCGGTCGGAAGTGAAACCATCTGGTCATTCTGGCTGGATTCCGTCGGGCTCAAGGAGCCTGTCTGGCAGTCGGAGACCGTCCCGTAATCCCAATGGACGGCGTTTCCGCTGTTGGGATTACAATGCTCGGTTTCCCACAGGCT
This sequence comes from Calotriton arnoldi, assembly GCA_963921515.1. Classification (NCBI taxonomy): domain Eukaryota; kingdom Metazoa; phylum Chordata; class Amphibia; order Caudata; family Salamandridae; genus Calotriton; species Calotriton arnoldi. Next base: position 40,496 of record CAWUFW010023441.1, read on the forward strand.
TTCCATGTCGGGCTTTCCGACATGGAAAGCCTGTCGGAAAGTGAGTATGGGGGCCCCTAGCAGGGCCCCCTTCTCTTTGTGGCCTCCGGTTAGGGGCCGAGGGGGCACCTATGGTGCCGCCCCTGTTCAGCACCATGAGGTGCCTGCCACGCGGTGCAGGGAGGAACACAATCTTCCATTTCTCTATGGGAGCTTGTGCTATGGCCGGTTTACGGCCGCAGCACAAGCTCCCACAGGGAATTGGGAGTATCAGACCGCACCATGTGCGGTTGCATCATAATTCTGCGGTCAGGACCGCCGACCGGAGGTTGGTCAGTCCCTATTCCGCAATGATGTCCGAACGACGACATAATCGGACCCTTAGTAGTAAAGGACCAGGGGAGAGGCTGGAAAAAGGGGCATACTAATAATACAAGGGACGGCTTTCGAGAGTAGTAAGGATGTGTTTGGGAAAGGTTAGGGATGGATTTGGGGAGGAAACTGTCAGGAAACGCGTCGGTTAGCGCCTACCTAACCGATAAGACTACATTTCCCAGAAGTCAGGAGGAGGAGGGGCGAGCGTCTACAAGAAGACGCAATGCGCGCTCATCAGCGTGCGTGATTCTTGATTGTTTGGTTTCGGCTCAGGCAGGAAACGGACCCGAGCGGGGAGAGCTCCGTGCACGGAGGATTCGGTGCAGAGGTGAGCCGCCGCTCCGCTGTGCTCGGCTGAGCACATCCTTGTCCTGCTGGGGGCTCAGGATTCCCTTGGCGGTCCGGGGCGGGCTTGCTAGGCCTGCGGAGACGCCGAGAGGGGGATCTGAAAGAGGCTGATCGAACACTCTGCCGGCTGGAGAGTGTGCTCCAGATCAGCTGATTAGGGCGGCGGTGAGGATAACCGCTCCACCCTAACGTAACTCACTTGCTGGAGGATTGTAGGAGCAGAAATGCCTCCACACAGTTTTGTTTTCGTTCTATTCCTGGAGGGAGCAGCATTAACGTATGTTTGATCACGTTCATTTATACGAGGGGGGCTAATTATACACTCCTGTGGTGTCTGTGGACTATACTTTGAACTCTGTCATTTCTGGATCAAGACTTTGGCTATGAGCAACTTTAAAACCACAGATATTAAGAGAACCGGTATGTACTGGGGTTCCTATGCATGGAGGATGCTTGTGTTATGGGATGGTATGAGAGTGGTTTAACCTACTGCGTTGTGTATTATGGGCTTATCTACGAATGGGACTGGTTGTTTCCAGAAGCTAGGAAGAGGCTTGGATAATCACTCAAGTAGATAAGGTATCTATAGCACACTAGTGAGATCATATGAGAGTAGCGTTGCATGTATATGTATTCATGTTACTTGTTCTTTGTCTTATAGGTTCTCCTCCCTGGTGTTCCCAACCTACCCTTTCCCTCACTTGATCATCCTAATACTCCGTAACGCTCAGTTGGAGTTGGGGATGTCAAGGGGTGGACCCCTTATTGCATGATCCGGACCCTGAGGAGTACAAGATCCTTGCAGAACATGCATTCATGCACAACAGATGTATAACATTAATTTACATTAATATCTAACATAAAAATATATATTTTTATTTTTTAGTTAAATACATTTTGTTACTTTTCCCTATATTTACCAAAGGGAGACACTACAGTCTGGGTTGAGATCTCCCTATGGTAAAGTTTAGGGAAAATTGAAAAAGTTTATTAAACATTATAATAAAATAGTAAAAATATTTTTATGTTAAATATTAATGTAAATGATTTTATATGTTTATTTTACATTTTGAACAAAAAAAAATGCAACAGCACTATTAATTAATTTTTAATTAAATATTTTATTAATTTAAATATATTAAATTATTGTTATTAAGTTTAAATTGAAAAATAAATTCCCACCTAAAGTTTAAAAAAATGTTTTATTATGCATTAATAATTATTAAAAGTGGTCTCTGGGATTAATTAAAAGTAATTTAATTATATTTTATATGAATTTGTTTTAATGTTTTGATTTTTTTACCCCAATAAATTATATCTATTTATAGTTTTAGCTATTTTAAATAATTTAGTTTAATTTAACATTATTTCCTAAAGGGTTTTATTTTGAGTTCCTACCTTCATTATTTTCTATGGAAGGATGTTGCAGAACCAGTAGTTGGCCATGTGTGATGGTGGACTTACTACGGTTTCTTTTTTGGCAGTAGTAATTTACACTCGTAAATTTGGCTCAACCTCCTTTTTCATGGGGTGGAGACATGTAAGTCTGCACTTTAGAGTAACTGTACACTCAGATTTAGCAAAATAGCCAAAAGTAGTAAAGTTACTTAAAATTGTAAGAGTAAATTATACGTGTAATTATTCACAAGTAAAAGTTACCCTTGTGAATAGCCCCAAAAGTCTCAACTGTGATAAAATGTGAACATGTTTTTACAATTTTTTCCCTTCACAAATATATGTTAAATCACCCATTACACCCAACCGGAAAAATATCTGTTACATAACCTATTAAACCCAACACGGAAAATTTAAGATACTATACAGTTTGAAAGTTTTACAAATCAATGTTAAATAATCGAATCTGAGATAAGTGGTAGTTTTGTGGTCTATTTCTTTCATGTTACTCTCCAGAAACATCTTTCAAAAGACAGGCTTTCAGTTTCACTTTCACATACTTTTTATATGCATTTCAAAGGCTACCAAATGGAAAGTCCTCTTTACGCTGTTATAATTGGCGAGAGACTGGACATCTATCGGAGTGTAACTCATGGTGTAGTTTCTGCAGGATGTGTTTTTCTGACTGGGTTAGAGTGATTTTGTTTTTTACAAGTGGATGCTGATATCAAATATCCTCCTTTTGTTCCTAGTAAGCCACCTAAATAGTAGATATCCAAAACAGTAACCTAACCAAAGACACTAAAAGTGTACAAAGGGGCAGAAAGTCTTGAGACTGTGTTTACTTTCCAGACCAAATCTGTTTTTTGCACTGTAAAAGTGCCCCTTTTTAAGCACAATTAGCCCTTTGTGCTACTTTGCGTCAAGGGGGCGTTCCATGTATGGTACGTCTGTGTTCCAGTGCAATAACCAATGGTTTTTGTTGCAAAGCTCTATCTAATAAAAAATAAATTCCTAGACTGTGTTTTGCGTCGTTAAATGATGCCTCTTTGAGGCAGGCGCAAAGTTGGAGAGAGATTTTTATTTCTTCTAACATTTCACAATGTGTGACATGTTATAACGTTTGTCTAGGCAGAGGATTTTGTACTGTAATGATACCGGGACAAAATCTATGCTGGACATCATACACACACTTTGCCACAACAGCGCAAAGGTGTGTGCATGGTGCTAGGCAGCCTATTTGTGCACCAGCACAGGGTAAGAGAACAGCAGCAGGCCATATTTAGTAGATACAATTGTGTTACTCTCTCTCTTTAGCACAACATTGGTTGTTGTACTGCATTGTGCTATATTTTGTAAATCTGCCCCAAAGACTAGTTACCCAATACTGTGTGTTCCCATGATAAATAATGCCCATGAAATCTCATACTTGAATTTACTACATTCCAGTGACATAACTACTAAACCCTATGAAAAGTCAAACTATAATGTACAAATGCAATCCTAATTTCGGACTTTTATGTCCAGAAAGGTATTGGTGCATGTATTTGGCACTGCGTGGCGTTGAACTCTGTAGTTGTGGGAAGAATAACTGTAAGGTCAATAAATATAATTGTGGGGTAACTTACTAGCAATCCTCATTACGTTTTTGCACTAAACCATAGCATTACATATAAGGACCAATAAAGCTAAATGGTAGAGAAGGCTACTCATGTTGAACAAAGTGCTTACGCCCATGAGAGAGAAAGAGAAGGGGAAGTTCTAATTATAGGAATGCTTCTCAAACTGATGCATGTTCATATTCCCTGGAAGCAGAAAGGGTGGCCCGAAAGGCAATGAACAATGCTCTCCAACAGAGCTTGTCCAACGTGGACATCATTCTGGGAGTTTGTTTTAAGGGAGTGGTGTATGCACAAAGTTTGAATGTTATGCAGATGCCCACAGTATGTCCATGTCTCAGAATTGAACCTACGGTGACCAATCCCAACAGAAAGTTACCCTAATATCTTCTTGATGCCCATGCTTGCCAATCTTTAACATGAAACAATTAAATCAACCAGCTTGCAGATAATCCATTCCAACCCCACAATTGAAAAACGAAACTGGTTAAAAATGTGACATTTAAAAGCTAACGAGAAACACTGATAGTGGGCCTATTATAATATATATATATATATATATATATATATATATATATATATATATATATATATATATATATATATATATATATATATATATATATATATAATCTACTGGCGGTCGCCAGTAGATAGTTATAGTTAGGACCGATTTTCCATAGGAAATTCACAACATTCTATTTGAAATAACTTTGGCGCCGGTTGACGAATCTTCGCAAATTTCTCAAAACTCGTGGGGCGCTCCGGTCCACTCCTATCCTGAAAGTTTCGGGGTGATTCGGCAAGCGGGGGCCGAGAAAAAAGGGGGGTCCCAAAACGTGTTTTCTCCATGTTAATTCCCATAGGAAATTTTAGACACGGCTACAGCCCGAACTGCTGAACGGAATTACACCAAATTTGGCAAAAAGGTAGCGCTTGGTTCAGAAAGCGACCTATTTTTTAAATGGTGTAAATCCGTTCAGTAGTTGCGGAGAAATTCAAAAAATAGGAGTCCAAAAATGCAATTTCCCATAGGGAACTTTGTGCAAGGCTAGAGCGGAAACTACTGAACGGATTTACCCCAAATTTGGAAAAAAGGTACTGCTTGGCACAGAAAGCGTCCTTTTTAAAAATGGTGTAAATCCGTTCAGTAGTTGCTGAGAAAATCAAAAGTAAAACCACATATATATCTATGGCCGAGTAGGGTCCGCGCACCCTCCCGACCACGAGCTGCATGCTAATTGGCTGTCAAGTGGCTGTCAACACTCCAAATCATGAAGTGCTGGCAGCCATTTTGTTTTGTGCCTCGGTAGAACCGAGGCACAGAAACAAGTCGCAAAATGCAAAAAGGGGGCAGGGTAGAAACACCCTGACCCCCTAGGTCTGCTCAGGGGGTCCCACAAGGACCCCCTGGGCAGAAAAAAGCATTTTTTTTTTTTTTTAAATCGGCGGGATGCGCTTAGGGTGCGCGGATCCCGCCGTGATTAAAATAAAATCGAAGCGCGGTCTCCCACGCTTCGAGGCTATTTTGCCCCCGGGTGGGCCAAGTCCCAGGGGCATGCGGGGGGTGGGTCTATATGTTAGGGGGGGGCCTCGAAGGCCCCCCAAGCCCCGGGGACCGCCACCCCCGGGGCTTTAAAAACAAAATGGTGCGGGAGGGCTCTCTGCCCTCCCGCAGCCCCGGGGACCACCACCCCCCGGGGCTTCTTTTTTTAAATTAAATAACCTGTGTGGGGGGGTCCAGCCCCCCCACACGCCACGGGGACCGCCACCTCCCCGGGGCACTAATGAAAGAAATTTGGGGGTCCGTTTCGGACCTCGAAGCCCCGGGGACCACCACCTCCCCGGGGCTGTGCAGTTGAAGGGAGGGGCCGTGCGGCCCCCTCCTGGAGCCTGTGGTGGCCCTGGGGACCGCCACCCCCAGGGCCGGCTCCTGCAGTGTCCTGGGGTGCCTACCCCGGGACACTGCTGTTTGCAATGGCAGGACGGGAGCCTCGCGGCTCCGTCCTGTCATTGCAAACTAGCTTGCTTCATTGAAGCGAGAGCAGGAAACCTGCTCTCGCTTCAATGAAGCAAAGCAGGTTGCTTTCCATAAGGGAGCTGCATGTCAGCAGCTCCCTTATGGAAAAGCAATGCCGGCTCCCGCAGGACGCGGGAGCCGGCGGGACCGTGCAGGAATTGGGGACCCCCCCACGGTCCCCAACGAGTGGCCAGGCCCCGGGGGATGGGGTCCCCGGGGCTATTAGTGGCCTGGGAGGGGGGCCACGCAGCCCACCTCCGCAAAAATAAAAAATAAAAAAAAGGTAAATGCCGGCCCCGGGGGATGGGGTCCCCGGGGCCTTAAGTGGCCTGAGGAGGGGGGCCACGCAGCCCCTCCAAATATTTTTATATTAAAAAAGAGGGCATGCCCGGGGATGGGGTCCCGGGGCCAATAGAGGCCCAGGAAAGGGGGCCACGCGGCCCCCTTCCCGTTTTTATTTTTAAAAAGAGGGCATGCCCCGGGGGATGGGGTCCCCGGGGCCAAAAGAGGCCAAGGGAAGGGGGGCCACGCAGCCCACCTCCCATACAAAAAAAAATTAAAGAAAAAAAAAGAAAAGACCGGCATCGTGCCGGAGAGCCCCGCCCCTCCCTGCAGCAGTCTGCAAACGCGCCCCTGGCGCGTTGTAAGAAGGGAAGTAATTCCCCTTGAATACTGGGGGTCCCTGGGGGCCAACTAGCCCACCAGGAACCTCCAGTATGCGCCAGGGGCTGCGTTGCAGAGAGGTGTACAGAGGCCATGCCCCTTTTTACACCTCTCTGCAACGCATCTCTGGGGCGCTTTTTGGAGGTACATGGTGGGCTAGTTGGACTCCAGGGACCCTCAGGATTCAAGGGGAGTTAATCCCCCAACTTAAAACGCACCACGGGGCGCGTTTGCACAGTGGTGAAGGGAGGGGGCGGGGCTTCAGGTGACGTGTGCAAACAGGCCCGTGGCGCGTTTTAAGATGGGGAATTAAATCCCCTTCAATCCTGAGGGTCCCTGGGGGACAACTAGCCCACCAGGTACGTCCAGAAAGCGCCACAGAGCTGCGTTGCAGAGAGGTGTAAAAAGGGGCGTGGCCTCTGAACACCTCTCTGCAACGCAGCTCCCTGGCGCATACTGGAGGTACAGGGTGGGCTAGTTGGACCCCAGGGACCCTCATGAGTCAAGGGGACTTGATCCCCCAACTTAAAACGCGCCACGGGCGCGTTTGCACAGTGGTGAAGGGAGGGGCGCGGCTTGAGGTGACATGTGTGCAAACAGGCCCCGTGGCGTGTTTTAAGTTGGGGATTAAGTCCCCTTCAATCCTGAGGGTCCCTAGAGTCCAACTAGCCCACCAGGTACCTTCAGTAAGCACAACAGAGTTGCGTTGCAGAGAGGTGAAAAAAGGTGCGTGGCCTCGGAACGCCTCTCTGCAACTCAGGTCTGTGGTCCTAACTGTAGGTACCTGGGGGCTAGTTGGGCCCCAGGGACACTCAGGATTCAAGGGACTTAATCCCGCAACTTAAAACGTGCCACGGGCGCGTTTGCACACATGTCACCTCAGGCCCCCTCCCTTCACCACTGTGCAAACGCGCCCTGTAGCGCGTTTTAAGAGGTAGTTTTAATCCCCCTGCCCTATTATGTACTAGGGACTTACAGAGGAGGTCATGCTAATCACAGGGGTACCCCAACGCATAGTGTTCCCTAGTGTATGTAGGTGTTTTCACTGTATTCTAAGTGTCTTTTAGCATAGCACTGGCTCTGGTTAGTCAGAGTCAGTTACCACCAGTACACGTCGGAAAAAGTTGTGGGCACAGGATGATTTTGGAACAAGGCCTCTTTCTGCTCCTCTGTTGGTTCTTTCTGCACATCTTTTGCTTCTTCCTGCTCTTTTCTTCATCTTTGTGGACTTCTGTTGCTTCTTTCTGCATTTCTTTTGCTTCTTTCTGTGCGTTTTTCTTCTTTCTTCACATGTCCTACCTCTGTAGGCATAGTTAGAAACTAGCATTTAAAAAACCTTTGAAATTCACTTAAAAAACCATAGGTTTCAGGCACGTTATAGTTAGAAATTAGCATTTAAAAACCTTTGAAATTCACTGAAAAAACCATAGGTTTCAGACACGTTATAGTTAGAAATTAGCATTTAAAAACCTTTGAAATTCACTGAAAAAACCATAGGTTTTAGGGAAAGTTATAGTTAGTTGGACATTGCACTCGTACAAAACCTGTGAAATTCCCCCGTTATAGTTAGTTCAGCTAACTATAACTCGCGCCCATAATGCACTGCTGATGACGTCACATATTACATCACTCATGACATGGTCAGTGACATCACTGATGACTTCACTGATGACATCTCAAATGACATCACTGATGACATCATCCAGTGACTGTGTGTTTCTATAAAGTTTAAATATGTTTAATATATATGCGAAGGTGTATTGAAGAATGAGTGGGTGTATAAGTGTCTGGATGGATGATTTAGTAGGTGCGTGACTGACTCTATAAGTGAGTGATTAAACGTATCTTACTGAATGCATGGGTTAGTGATTAAACTGTGTGAATGTCTGTATCCATCTGTCTATTGCTGTGTAAGTGGCTGCATGGGTTTGTGAATAGCTACATGAGTGTCTATATGAGTTATTAATTGGTTGTCTGAGTATCTGTATGGGTGCCTGAGTGTTTGTGTGGGTGGGCTGTGTGTGACTCTGTGCATAGATGTGTGAGTGGGTGATTCACTGGGTGCATGGTTTCAAGAGTGCATCTGTGATGGACTGTATGGGTGGGTGAGTGTGTGTATGGGTGTGTTAGTGAGTGAATGTATATCTCAGTGGTACATGTGTGAGTAACTACATATGTCAAAGGCAGTATATCTGTGTGTTGGAGTATATAAATGGCTATAAGTGAGAGTGTGTAATTGTGAGAGTGACTGTATGGATGAGTGTGTACTTGTATCACTGATTGTATAAGAGCGTAAGAATGTGCTAGTATTTGTATGAGTAAGTGAGCTGGTGTGTGTATAACTGTATAGGTGAGTAAATGGCAGTGTGATTAATTATTTGCATGACTGACTAGGTGTGTGAGTACCTCTATGAATGAGTGGCAGTGTGTGAGTGTCTATGTAGGTGTATGAGTGCATATGATAGTCCTGTACTGAGTGACCGTAAGTATGAGTGACTGTACAGGTGAGTGAGTGGATGTGTGTGTAGACCTAAGAATCAGTAAGTGTGTATATAGTTATTGGTGTTGGAGTGTCTATGGTTTTGACAATGGCAGTCTGTAATTTACAGTGGGTGTATCAAAAGTTATATTAGGGTGTGAGAAGATGCACCAATTATCACATGGATGATGTCATCAGTGATGTCACTGACCATGTCATGAGTGATGTAATATGTGACGTCATCAGCAGTGCATTGCGGGGGCGCAAGTTATAGTTAGCTGAACTAACTATAACGGGGGAATTTCACGGGTTTTGTACGAGTGCAATGTCCAACTAACTATAACTTTCCCTAAAACCTATGGTTTTTTCAGTGAATTTCAAAGGTTTTTTAAATGCTAATTTCTAACTATAACGTGTCTGAAACCTATGGTTTTTTCAGTCAATGTATATATATATATATATATATCACCAAACCCTCTCTGCTAGAGAAAGGAATGAGCCGCACACATTTCGGTAAATTTAAAAGATTTTATTTCGTTTTGCAGCGCTGGCGTTTCCTGATGCATTTCGGTCACCATTGACCTTTTTCAAAGGGGGAAGCCACGGCATCTCAAAGGCTAAGCAGTACACCAACAATAATTGCTTCTTTTAAAATGTTTGCCCCCTAGTGGGCGCCTCGATAGGCTGACTGTCTCTCAAAGCATGTTGGTTCTCGTAGTGCGCTGTTAGCCCCATAATTTTTCCCTTCAGTGGGCGATGCCGGTATGTTATGCTGCATTCTCTCTTTACCGTAATCCCCTCACATACCACTTTTCAGGCTGCTGGGGTCCTTCCAAGGTCCAGTCCTTGGTGGCTGCCTACTGCCCTTGATGCTTCCGCAAACAACATAAACAGGGTCCAATTTCGGGCAGTCTCGGCGCTCTTTTCACAGGAGGTGCGTTGCTCGAGGCTGGACCAAGCCACATGACATCACCAAACCCTCTCTGCTAGAGAAAGGAATGAGCCGCACACATTTCGGTAAATTTAAAAGATTTTATTTCGTTTTGCAGCGCTGGCGTTTCCTGATGCATTTCGGTCACCATTGACCTTTTTCAAAGGGGAAGCCACGGCATCTCAAAGGCTAAGCAGTACACCAACAATAATTGCTTCTTTTAAAATGTTTGCCCCCTAGTGGGCGCCTCGATAGGCTGACTGTCTCTCAAAGCATGTTGGTTCTCGTAGTGCGCTGTTAGCCCCATAATTTTTCCCTTCAGTGGGCGATGCCGGTATGTTATGCTGCATTCTCTCTTTACCGTAATCCCCTCACATACCACTTTTCAGGCTGCTGGGGTCCTTCCAAGGTCCAGTCCTTGGTGGTTGCCTACTGCCCTTGATGCTTCCGCAAACAACATAAACAGGGTCCAATTTCGGGCAGTCTCGGCGCTCTTTTCACAGGAGGTGCGTTGCTCGAGGCTGGACCAAGCCACATGACATCACCAAACCCTCTCTGCTAGAGAAAGGAATGAGCCGCACACATTTCGGTAAATTTAAAAGATTTTATTTCGTTTTGCAGCGCTGGCGTTTCCTGATGCATTTCGGTCACCATTGACCTTTTTCAAAGGGGGAAGCCACGGCATCTCAAAGGCTAAGCAGTACACCAACAATCAGTGAGTGTGTATATAGTTATTGGTGTTGGAGTGTCTATGGTTTTGACAATGGCAGTCTGTAATTTACAGTGGGTGTATCAAAAGTTATATTAGGGTGTGAGAAGATGCATCAAATTATCACATGGATGATGTCATCAGTGATGTCACTGACCATGTCATGAGTGATGTAATATGTGATGTCATCAGCAGTGCATTGCGGGGCGCGAGTTATAGTTAGCTGAACTAACTATAACGGGGGAATTTCACGGGTTTTGTACGAGTGCAATGTCCAACTAACTATAACTTTCCCTAAAACCTATGGTTTTTTCAGTGAATTTCAAAGGTTTTTTAAATGCTAATTTCTAACTATAACGTGTCTGAAACCTATGGTTTTTTCAGTCATATATATATATATATATATATATATATATATATATATATATATATATATATATATATATACACACATATCTCAAAATATAGGCAAAATCAATTAGGTACACTGACAAAGTTGGAGACATTTGAAGCATTCATAGATGTGGACATGAAAAGAGAAATAAAAGCAACACTGAGTCTCATGATAGCAAAAAATATATCCAGTCACAAGACACAAATGACAAATTCCTCTCTGAGGCTAGAGGCATATGGAAGCTAATGGGACACCAGGTAGACACGTGCAGATTGCTCTGCCAAATAAGCATCTGTCTAGAAGTATTGTCCGGAAGTATTGTGGACCACTTCCTCTCAAAAGGGGTTCCATCCTGTAACAAAAAAAATATGCAGTTACTATCATGGATTACAACTTCAAAAATATGGCACCCATTGTATAATATGGTGAAGAAAGAGAAATGCTCACTGTTACCAGGAAGGTGCATTTTATCTAAATGTCTGTGAAGATTTTGATTGACTGGCAAGTCCCTTGAGTTGGCACCAACTATATGAACTTATTTTAAATTTATTGAGCAAATATTTTTCCTGTAGCATAGGAAACAGTGCATTCAGGAGCCACATTTTTAACTCCAGCAGGACTACCGCGAAAGCTGTTTTCTTTGGTCTTTGCAAGTCATGGACCTCTGAGATCCTACCCAATTTATAGAGTTCAGTCTCAAAGTGTGCCATCTTAGCCAGTGTCACTTGTAGACAAGCAGTGTGCTCACAAAGATATTAAATGCACCTTCAGTGCAATCTCTACTCCCATCCTCATTCTCAGTAAGTGTGCAGTAAGTGTGCAAACCCCTTACGTGTCTGCTATTCAATGGCTTTATGCACCCTTTAGCACAGCTCCTCAAGCAATATAGCTAAATGTCCTAATGTACACTAATGACACTCCAGTCCACCTCAAGATGGAAATCAGACCATATAATGAGACTATTATCACATCATACCCAGTCCACATGTTTCCATAGGTGACAGAAAGCTTCCTTTTCATGAATGGAGCTAAAACTGACAATCTGCTAACTAGAGAGTCAGAGCCTTTTATCTGGCACACAGGCAATCGAAAACCTTGATCAACTTCTTCAAATGTAAGAAACCTGGAGATTGTTTTTCATTCTTATCTCTTGTTTGCACACAAGCCCATACAGTGGCAAAGGGCCTCAATGTGCAGTGCTCCTTGCTCTGAAAATTCCTCCCACTTCTCCAAGCTGATTACCAGATTGATCTCATAACAGCCGTGGTCTTGGCACATCATGACTACTGAAATGTCAACTACAAACGGCTTCCATAGATACTCATTAGCAGCTTGGATGGGCTAAAAAACTAGGTAGCCAGAATGTGCCTAAATGTGTGCAAACTTGATCATGTTAAACTGGCTGTAAATGCTCATCTTGCTTCCAGTTGAAAAAAGTATCAAGTTCAAAGTGCCCAGTCCACAAAGCCTGCTTCGGCAAATGCCCAGAATACCTGACACATTCTAGCCCCTTTTTATCCACCAACCAGAAACTTATGATAAGCAGCTGCACGCCTAATGCTTTAAGTGGCTGAAGTACGAAGGCATAGCCCTGGAAGTTCCAGACCCAAATTGTGGAATGCTCAGAACACCGACCTGGGAACAAAATCAAACTACATTTGGTTCAGGAAAAACCTGAAAACAGGCATTTTGAGGCTTACTTGCTACGGAACTGTATGCAGAGTTGGGGTGGTCATACCTGAAGAATATTGAGCAATGTTCTAACCTTTCCATATCAGACTCTAATTTCCCCCATCCTTCTTAGAAGTACATTTTCCACTAAGACTTTCAGTGCTCTGAAGTAAGTGAGAGGGGAGACTCAAGGGTTTATCAAACTTCTGAAAAATTAATAAATAACATTTGGGTTGTAATTTCCACCTAAAAATGTGTTAGGGACTTCTGGTTTTTAAAGGGAACGTTGTTATTTTAACAGCTCCACTCTTTCTATATGTAAAGAAAGACTAGCACCATTTCAAGAGACATCTCTGAATAGACTTTGAGTTTATTGAGTTAAGGTAGGAACGATACCTATGACATCAGAACTTTGCTCCCTTTGGGTAGTGGAGTCATTCTCCGATCTCAGCATCATCTTTGGAGCAATGTCCACTAGTGCACATGGGCTCGGCTCTGTTTCAGCTCACCAATATGTACTGCCTAGTCTACTTGTGGTTTCTCTGGCACCTCCTGCTCACCCTGCTAAACAGTTGGTTTTCACCCAGGCTCTGTTAGTTATGCTTTGTCCTTCTCGGGCTCCCTCAGATGGACCTTCCTGTGCCAAGCAACCTGCAGTTGCTTCAGCTATGCATCTGTTGGTTGCTCTTTTCCCTGTGCTGGTCAACTCCACATGGAGACCTGCGCCTTCTCTGATCCTGCTTTCAGGACTTATGGCGTGCTCTTTGAGACTTCATGAGTTCTTTCTCAAGATTCAGATGAGATTCAGATGAGAATTTTATTACCATGAAGGTCGATGCTGAAGTGGATCCCTTTAATTCTTATGTGAGCTCAGCGAAGGCTCCCGTGTTAGGGTCCCAGAACCTACGTAGTTTTGGCTCTTCTGGTGCATGCCGTTACTCCTGTTCTATCAATGGAGTGTTGTGAAATTCTGCAGTCTGGTCCACTTATGTCAGAAATCCTATTGCCATTTAGTGAGACATTGTTGGATTCAATCATATAAGTCTGGAATAGTTTCTACACTACTCCTCAGCCATTAGGTAGCTTTTCATCATCAACTGGTTTCCGTCAACCTAACATTTCTGACCTCTCACCCAGCTACAGAAAGCCTTGTGACTACAGGCTCCCAATTTTATGGGCATTGGTGCTGGTCATTCCCTAGCTAGCGGGCAGTTTTTTTGTGGATTAAATTTGTCAGGAATCTGGGTCAGAGTGTCACAGAGTAGACAGGGGGCACTGGTGTCACATGGTTCCTACAAATTTATTAGGACTGTGGACAAAACTTCATAATAGAGGGACTCATTCTTCTTATATAATCAGTAAATGTAGGTCCACCTAGCTCACAGTACCGCATCTAAACTCCTAAACCTCCAGAGTTATAGATACTGTCGTCAACCTTGCACATTACCACACTTATTCCCAAGGAATTTGTGGAAACAGATCTAACCCTTTTGTTTATCACTTTTGGATGCCTAAGGTTGCACATAGAGAAGAGACAATAATACATTTTCAAATGTTTATTGAAAAGATTTAATCCTTGTAATTAAAACATGAACTGTGATTCTTAGACAGATGAGACACATCATTGTTATAAGCATTATTAGAATGGTGAAAAATATGACTAATTCAACCATGCTGATTATTCTTAATATTACTCCTATCTATCACTAATACCCCATACACTGGCGAGAGCATGGTGGGAGTACCCTTCTGCCAGACCCAGTTGGAATGATCTAACCCCATACATTGGTGTAATGTCTCAGGAAGCCAGCCTCAGTGCATTAACGAATGCACTCCATCTCAGTGTGCAAGCCTACACACCTATGCCAGCGCAGCTGTGTTCCTTCTTAGAATGCGTGTCGGCCCTGCAGATCTGCATCTCATTCACAGCCCTCCACAGCATCCATGATAACTCCGGTGTGAAGTGCCTCTCGCCTGAATTCAAACCAGACACTGTTTAAATAATAAAAACCAGCCTTATCTCATTCTTCAGTAGACACAGAAAAACAGCTTTACTTAGTCTGGGTAAAAGAGCCGTCTCCTACGAGCACAAAATAAAGCAAGGACATCGCATTCTAGTGTGTGTCCTTGAAATTAACAGTGCAGACTACAGAAAAGCAATGTCTAACTATAATAAATTTGTGAGTGGCATTTTGTGAAAAATATGTTCAAACCACCATCTCGAAAAGATGCTAAGTTAGAAAGAAAAACAAAAATGGAGAAAAAATGTAATCTCTATAACACTGGGCTACAATTTTAATAACTAGAAACCTTTGCCACTGCTGTCCAGGAGTTCCTATACTATAGAGAACAGGGCACCAAGTAACCATTTCTAGCACTTGACTCAGGGTAGCGAGGCACAGCAGTCCAGGGCTTACACAGGGGAGGGAGGTGCTGAGGGCTATAGACCCAGTGCCCAGGAATGTAACTAACAACAGTTAATAAATCCCTGCCTGGTCAGGGATTGCCACATGGGTGCCATGAGAGATTGTGAGCAGGGATGATGGGTTGGTGGACCAGTGCGTCCGGCCCTCCCCTGGAGACCAAGGGTAGTGGAAACGTGGTGCTCCTAATTTCCGAGTTGCTGCACCAGGCCTGAGTGGCAGCTGGTAAGCTCGCATTGGGGGCTTGAGGCACCAGTTTTTATACATTGCAGTTTGTGGGCTGAATGAGACCCTTCTAGGGAGAAAAATATAGTTCCTTCTGATTGTGTGCTTTTGTATCACATGCCCCAGTTGCTGCCAGGGTGCAAGTAAGGCTGGGTGATGGCGGAGAAGAGACTGATTGAAAACTGCCTTCTTGAAAGCCACCAGGGTGCAGGCCACAACACATACAGGGGCTCTTGTCATGTGTGACATAATCCAGGGACTGGCATATCTTACTTACAGGAGCGAGTGGTCACTTGGTTG
The DNA here is from genome assembly GCA_963921515.1 of Calotriton arnoldi. Lineage (NCBI taxonomy): Eukaryota > Metazoa > Chordata > Amphibia > Caudata > Salamandridae > Calotriton > Calotriton arnoldi. The sequence goes on from CAWUFW010023441.1 coordinate 56,027, forward strand.
CACAGCCATTGAAGCCGACTACTGCTTCAACATATACAGTGTTTGCATACCAAGTAAAGCATGTGTGTGAAGCAAAAAAACCTACTGCATTCCACAATGTATAGCCAGGTTATTGTATTAAGTAGTGGCTAATTATAAGTAGTGCTGAGGCTGATGCTGAGCCCTGCCTGGTGATTCTTCTCTGAAATTTGGAAGATTAAGGACTGTCTAACCTTGGTACATTAACTAAGTTATGCAAAATGGTCTGCTCGTACCCTAGTGAGTGACCTTGGTCTTCACAGAAGGTGTCGTAGCAAGCATTGTACATCTGCTGCATGACGTAAAACTCGCCACATAGCTGTGATGGACAAAGACGTCACAAAATAGACTAGACTGGCTTGGGAATCCTGTGAATCCTTGAGAGGAGGAGACAAATAACAGTTACCTCAGGCAGAGGATTAAATACTTGCCATGACGATGACAGAAGATGTAGAAGTAAAGCCACAGCTATGTAATATGCAAAGAAAGCCTTACAGTTACAGATAAAAAGTGTCTCACTGACCACACGCATCGACCTTAAATTAGAGATTAGGTAAACAAACGTCACCCATAGATGATGCACAGCATCATATATCTGTACTGGAAGACGATTCTGCCTCTGAAAATAAAAGCAGTTTTGAGATGGAGAATTCATACAGATATGGCCAAAAATGAGTTCATCAAGGTGCGTTCAAGAAGAAATAGCCTTCACATTGTGGGGGGAGTACCCGAATTGACAGCCAACTGTAAGATGAGACTGGAGGCAGTCCTCATGGAACTGTTTGATATGTTACAACTCTGTTAATCACAGATCACTAGTGTCCAGACTGCTGCTGGGCACACCGGCTATGCCCATTAGAGCGAACTTACTTAACCATAGAGACAGAACACAATCATGTGACTAGACTGTGAGAATGAGATCTCTTTATTAAGCCCCAACAACTTCAATATTTCCAGTTTTCATGATATTAGTGCAGGAGGCACAGCACACCTTTGTGTCTGTCAAGAAAATGCTGGAGTTGAACAGCATTCAGTATAAAATACTCTACCTGACCCACCTCGAGGTACTAATGCCAGACACTTCTTCGCGGACCCAAAACGGGCTATCACCTTTGTTGAGAACCTGGATTGAAGACCTCCACTGAAGACAATGCCTGAAAAGGCTACTAATACAGCCAGCCTAAGTGGCACAGATGAAGGGGCATATTATCAAGGGCAGTATCGCCACTTTAGCGGCACTTTTTGCCGATAAAGCGGCGATATTTTTATCGCCCTATTAGCAAGCTGTCGCTAACAGCTGTTACCGACAGCTTAATGGCGATAGCGGCCGTTTTGTTGCCGCTTTGCATGTCAGCGATAATTATCGCTAATGACATGCAAAGTAGGCGTTCCTGACTAAAACTCCATTGAAACAGTCGCAAACACAACTTCCCCCTATTATCAACGCCCGCGAAGCGATAGGAAAATTTGCGCTAACCGCGCTTATCGCTGGAACCTAACTCCTGAAAAAAACTTGCCTTAACCATCTTGTCAGTGGGGGGTGGATTGTTGGGTTAAGTATACACTTGCCTATTAGCAAGCTTCTCATTAGCGCTGTTGATTTAGCGCTGGAATTCTCGCGCTATTGCTGGTTCTACACGCTATCGCTGGATTTCCTATCGCCTTTGCGATGCACGTTGCTAATAGCGTGCTATCACGGCGAGGAAATCCAGCGATAGCCGGCGATAAAAAAAACAGCGCTAGGCGCTTTGCGATAATTATCGCAATTCTTTGATAATATGCCCCGAAGTATTCACAGCTTATAACTTTTGCTATATACTGTCAGATATACATTTTTCTATAATGTTGTTACATACACTCATACACAACCTATCTTATTGCTGTAACTGAATGACCAGCTTGCTCCTAATTTACTTCTATATGTGTAGACCTACAGTGATATGGATTGGGTGGGATTGTTCCCACTACCAAACCTCATCCTGTGTATAAATTGATTTACATGTAAAGGTAGCCACGACAAGACATGGTCTGAATTGGGTACTATTTCAAGGTCATCTGTCGGACTGCTGATCCATGATGTTACAGCTACTGAGATCTCTTTCCCCGAGTAAGCCTGGGGTGAATATAGTGGGGATCTGCTCATAAAGGGAATGGTAATTTTCAACATCATAACACGTAATAACAGAACCTCCTGCCACCCTAACTCCCTGCATCGTCCACCTTATGATGGTTCTGGCTGCTACGGCCTCAATACCCCCCTTGCTGTTTGGTCACCAGTTACCCAGGAGTTGGCATAACACAGACATGGCTTGTTTGGGGAATTAGGAATTTCCACTGACAAGTTAGAGGTTAGGGAGGGAGGAAGGTGGAAAACAAGGAACAGTTTTATAACAACTATATTCTCACACCAAGTACACCATGGTATTAATAATAATAACAATTCATGTGTACAGCACACAGCTGCTTCCATGAAAGCGCCCCGGCACTAGTGCCATACAGATCATCTGGTATTACAAAATAGGAGAAGGCAGATCATCATCAATAGTTCGAAAGAAAGATCTTTGAATTCCTTTTAAAGATGGAATGAGAAGGGGCAATGTGTAAACTGATGGTGAGAGTGTTCCACAGTTTGGATGTAAGATATGAAAAGGATCTGCCCCCTCTTCTGGCTTTACGAACTTTGGGGACTTGAAGCAGTCTAAGGTTGTTGGATCTAAGGGCTCTAAATTGATAATATGGTTGAAATCTATTCTTTAACTACAGAGGGTCTTCCTGGGCCAAGGATCTGTAGGCCATGGTTAGCGCCTTAAATTAAATATGCTTAGTTACTGTCAACCAGTGCAAAAGTTTCAAATAAGGAGTGACTGAACGCTAAAAAGGTATTCTCAAGATCAGCCGTGCAGCTGCATTTTGAATAATCTGGAGCTGCTGGATCAAATAGGATTGAAGGCCCAAGTACAGGCTGTTGGTGTAGTCCATTCTAGACGTTACAATAGTATGGACAAAGATCAACTGGCTGCCAATCGAGGCAAGGACCATACTAAAAAGTACCTGCATAACTCACAAAGCGCTCTACACTGAAAATCTAATCTACCTTACAAACTAAATATCAAAAGCCGGCTAAAAGAGACCTCCAAGACGTTCTAACAGTCTACTTTTGATCCCCCCAAAAATTAATAGAGGGAAATCTCGCATCCTCTCCTTTTCTGGGAATGCTCTCAGAATCTGGAACTCTCTGTCCCAGGACCTGCGAGAAAATAAGTGCTTCCCTCACTTCAAGAAGAAACTGAAGCTTCTATTCCTCAATAAATACCTACACCCCCTTAAAACACCTGACTATCCTGTGTGGCCCCTCCCCGCAGCCTCTAAATAAATCTGTGCCTCTAGTCCCCCTGTCCTCACGAGGCATTACCCCAGCTACCTCAGAACTACATCATCCATCTTTACTACTTTCATCTTGCTTTTGCTGTTATTCTGTATTTTTTTCTCTGTTTTACTTATCTCTCGGGTTATCTCGCACAAGTGCTGTTGTGCTCTGTAAAGCGCCATGTTCATATGTGTACTGTAGCTACCTCAAAAGTGTATCGGCATCTTTCCCCAATGTCCTTGGATACCTCGTCGCTTATTTTCATCAGGTTTCTATATTTCACTCCAAAGGTATCTTACATAGTTGCTGCTTTTGCAATTCCTGTATACCTAGTCACATCTTTATGTATGTATATGTATTTACTCCAAATGTATCTCAGGCATTTGCTGCTTGAGCTAACTCCATGAAGCGCTCTGATGTCCTCGGGTCAAGGTTGCGCTATATAAAACTCAATAAATAAAAAATAAATAAAATATTCAGGGACTAAATGCAACAAGTCCTTAAATTTGGCGAACAAAGAGCTGAGATATTCTGGATTTAGGGTTCAAATGAAAGACTGGTATCAAATTTGATTCCCATATGTCTTACTGTAGAAGCAGGTGTAGTGGAAGAGCCTAGCTCTCCTGGCCACCATCTACTGGGATCTAGGGAGCATTTTGTCCCAAAGAAAAGAATTTCTGTTTTATCCGAGTTTAATTTGAGACAGTTGTCCATCCACTCAGCTGCATCTCTCAAACATTGCTTAGAAGTCAAAGCCTCCTTGTGATTTTCCTGAAAGGACATAAGGGTGTCATGTGCATATGAAATAACTTGTATACCCCAAGATTCAATAAGGCTAACTAGTGGCACCAAGTATATGTTAAATAGGGTAGAGCTTAATGCGGTGCTCTGTGGGACCCCATAACAAAGAGATTATGTAGTAGATGTAAACGGCAAAAGATAAACCCCCTGAATCCTATCCTCCAGATTTTCTTAGCCTATCTAGTCAAATCGGATGTGATACCATATCAAATGTAGATGATAGATCAACTAAAACCACTTTAGCAGAGAGGCCCTGATCTAGGTTGTCTTTATTAAATTCAGTGACTTCTAACAGGGCAGAATTGGTGCTAAAGCCCTGACAAAATCCAGATGGAGAATCATGCAGATTATTAGATTCTAAAAACTGAGTCAATTGCTTATTGACTGACTGCTCTAGAATCTCAAAAGCAGCTGGCAGGAGTGAGTTTGGTCTAAAATTGCTTAAAAAGGATAGATCAACTTTTGGCTTTTTTAGTAAGGGAAGCAGTAAGTCCTGTTCCTAGGGACTATAGCAGTTTCCAGTGAATTGTTCAGGATATTATTCAACACTGGATTAATGGAAGTGAATGCAAGACTTAGAATGTTGTGGGGACACAGCTCAAGAGGTGATCTGGATTTACACTTAGCTAGTTCACTGGCCAGTCCTCAGGACATATGGGATCAAAATTGGATAAAGATGGTCCAGGGGTAAAACTTGAAGCATTAGAAGTGGCTCTTCTCCTGTAAATTGAGCATTTATTATTTGAATTTTCTCGTAAAGGAAATCGGAGAGATCATCACATAGTCTAGCTGAAGGAGTGATTTTATTTTCCATAGCCACGGGAGATAAAAAGAGTGAATAATTTTTGAAAGTTCACAGGACATATTAGATGCTGATGAAATTTGGTCCAACATGTATTCAGTTTGTACCTTGCGCATAGATATGCAGATTTTCTTTAAGGCTGTTTTATAAATAGTTTTGCATCAACATCACAGGACTCTCATATATGTATATATATATATATAAATTCCCATAAAAATCAAAGGTTACAGGGACGTTATAGTTAGGTTCTGAATTTACTCGCAGAAAGCCATAGAAATTCAGCAGTTATAGTTAGAGTTATTTCAAGTAACTATAACTCGCGCCGGAATGTAACTATAACTTGCGCCTACGCCATGCACAGTTTTTTCGTGAAAAATGTAATTGCAATTATTACATTGATATTATCAATGATTTTATCAAAGATGTCACCACCTCCCCTGGGCTACATTAAAATAATATAAGAGGGTGCCACTGGGATTCCCACCCCCAGCCTTTGGGTTTTAAGAACCTGCAAGCGGTGCATAAACACGCACTTTGTACTTATAGTCCTTGCTTACGAGAAGCAAGGCTGGCAGTAAAAGAGGCGCAGGTACTGCCAGCTTTGCTTCTTGTAAGCAATGACTATAAGTACAAAGAGTGTGTTTACGCACCACTTCCAGGTTTTTAAAACAGATAAATAAAAGGCATTGTCATATACAATACCAATACCTCAAACTCTTGCAAATGCGAGACCTATTGCATTTCAAATGCTTGTTTTTCTTGATGCCACCAAGGCATTCGACTCACTAGAGTGCACATTTGTTGCACAATATCAGAGAGTATAGGACCTGGTAAGCATTATTCACAGAACCTAATTTTGAGCTATAGTACCTGTGTGCACAAGATCATTATGCACTCCTTTGGTACCCCACACCGCCATTTTACCACAACTTGTCATTGAGCTAGACATAATGCACCCGCATCTCACCCAGCACAATGCTAGCATTTCATTGCTGAAGGCATGGGAATGACTGAGTGGCATAAATAACAATATGGCAGTATATACTCAACTGCTGTACCGCTGCTAATTAAGCCCTCCATACCGCTTGCCCTAGAAGCAAATGCAAAATCTAAATTATTCCACCAAGGTTTATTTACACAGGGACATGTATTGCCTTGATTGCTCTTATCTGTCGCTGCTGAAAATGATACGCAAGTCACGCCATCAGGTACCTTCTTTTGCCTCCTTTAAAAAAAGTTTTTTTTAGTTTTGTGATTTTATATAGCACAGACATGGCCCAGGAGCATCAGAATGCTTTGCAGGAGTACAGTTACCAACACACTGCAGTCTGTTTTAAGGTTATTTACTCTTTATTATCTTAATCCTCTGGCTTCTTTCCATTGGCCCCAGATCTTTTCAACTTTCTTGGACCATCTCCCTACCGCATGCATCCATCTTTCCGCACTCATGCACCAATCTCGGTTTTTGGCCCAGAGCTCGATGGCTGGTGCTGTCTTTCCACCCCCTTCTCCAGCGGTATCCATCCAAGCCACCATCATTGCCAGATCACAGGAAAAACGTGGGTATCTGAGTATTGTAGAGTCTTGCCAGACTCCCGACATCCTCACCTCACCTCCACCGGCATGTCAAACTCCTGTCCAATAGTGTTTTGTGTTAGTGTCCTCTCCCCTTTTTGAAAAATATGTATTCAAGTGTATTTCCACCATGTGTGCAGAAAGGTCCCCATATTTTGGCATCTCCTTTCACATTTATTATCTTGGATCATACCAAATTTCAGCAGTTTTACTCTGGTATAATATATACGGTGGAGGATTTTGACTTGAGTAGTTCTAAAACCCACCATTAAGGCAGCCTCATGTGGTTACCTGCCCTCGTCATTCCAATCTTCTTCTTCTTGTGTCCCTATGTCTTAATTCCAGTTCTCCATAAGGGTTATGAGTGGCACTTGCATATTGCTCCTGAGGGTTCCATATACTTGAGAAATCGCATGTTGGTGCAGTGGTGCGGACAGTACATTATATTCCAAAGGTGATTCTTCTGTGATCGTGTGTGTGTGTGTGTGTGTGTGTGTGTGTGTGTAAGACTCCTGAGAATGTAGAGGTCCTCCTCAACCTGTACCACACTGAAGGTTTTAGGACCTCCTGATCTCCAAACGCCCCTCAGCTTGGAAATGCCAATCAAGTTCCACTTCCGAAATCCCTCAAGTATCCAAAATAAGGTAAGGCACCTGTTCTAGGACAGGATTATCTAAATCTTGTAGATTTTCCACAAACATAGAATGCAATTATTATATTACTAGTGTGTGCCTGATTGTGCTATTTCTTGAGATTGTTGTTATAAGTTATGTCAAACGACCATTTTCTGGTGCCTCTGGGGATCTTTCACTTAGCCTCATATAATGTAATTCCAGGAATGCCATATCCGGTGATGTCACAGGGGGCAAGGAGGGTCGTGCTCAGCCCGCACTGGCAAATGTGGAAGTTTTTTTTCTGATAGAAAATTAAAAAGTAAAAGCAGCATAACCGGCACTCACCCTACATAAAATGCAACTGCCGTCCATGATTAAACATATAACATCAGTCAAGAGTACTGTGAAATAAATAAAAGTCAGAAAAATATACATTTTCCTGCAGCAAGCCGACTGGAACGTTCGACCTGCTCTGCGATACTCCAAAAGCTGAATAAAAACAAAACAACTTTACTCACGCATGTGATGCAGGGGCGGCTTATCCGCTATGGTGCAGGAGCTTCGCCCACTGCTCTTCGAGCAGGAAAAATAAAATGATAATAACACAGTTATTATCATTTTATTTTTCGCAGGTTCGAGGCTGGGTTAGGGCGGGGCTGGAGGCACGGGGCAGGAGTCGTTTGCACACTCCAAGTGAGCATGGCTGCTTGGCCGTCCGTCATGGCCAGGCCAAACAGTATGCGCACTTTGCATGTTCCACACCAGGCTGCATTACACTGCCTGGTGGGGAACATGCCCAGGTCACCAGTCCCCATATGAGCACCGATCCACAGTGCTCAGACCAATCACAACACTGCAATGCAGCACTTTGATTGGCTAAGGGGAGCCTGGGTGCTTCCTGGTTCCGGAGAAGCGGAGGAGAGACACGGCCGGCAGACGAGGTAAGTGGTATTTTTTAAAATTTTATTATTTTGTCCCACCCCCGCCGCCCCCCCCACCTTCATTCCCCGCTAGCCGCTACTGTGCGTATAGAGCAAAAATTGTAAAAGAATGAAAAACAAGCATTGGCAAAGTGAATAGGTTTCGCCTATGCAAAACCTGTTGCCTTATCAATGTTTTTTACACGTTGTACAGCAGTTCAGCTGTTGTACAACATGGCTTGAATTTTATATTTAAAAAAAGCGCTTTGACATTGCCAACATTGACCGTGTCACTGCGCTTTTTCTTTTTTTCTAATAAGTAAAAAAGTAATTAAAAAACACTGTGTTTTGTAACTGGTGCTGATGTAAAACGCTCCAATACCTTCGAGTGGAGATTGTGCTATATGAAAGTACAAAAAAAGAATGCTAATAGACCTTTGGGTTAATAATAATCGGGCATCCCACATAGTTATACGGCAATGCCTTCCTGTCTCCCTATCCAACTGGCATGTAGTCTATGCCATGATATAGTCTCTTGGCTATATACATCATTAGTTCCCATCACCCTAATTTAGTCAGAAATTTTAGGCACTCGCTAGCTTGCGTTTTCTGGGTGAGACTCCTGGGTATAGAGTATATGTTGTGAACATTTGTGGAGGGGGCAACAAAGGGCGCGACAGAATGATGGGTGCCCTAGTTTTGAGGGACTAGCGCTGTACTTGTTGTTTAAGATCATATTGTAGGCGCCACGTGCACCATTCAGCATTTGGCATTACAAACTTTATGGCAGTGCAGCCCAGGGTAGAGAGAAAAGGTAAACAGTCACACCTACCCGACACCTGTGCGTACCTCCCCAGTGTTAGTGACAAAGGTATAGCGGGGGAGAGGATGTGGCAAAACTGCAAGAGCTGCCGACTTTTGAGCTGGAGATCCATGTTCGAGTCTCAATGTTGGCTCAACACCCTGTAATTCTGGGCAAATCACCTAATCTCCCTGTGCCTGCAAAAAATGAATGCGTCCTTGTGTAATGTAACCGCTGTTCATGTAAAGCGCTCCAATACCTTTGGTCGAGTTTGCGCTATATAAAATCGCAAAAAATAATAATACATATGTAGAAAGAAGAGACAGGGGAGCCCCCACCTCTCCATCAACTCTCAGAGTAAGTTTCGTGATCCGTAGCCCGGGCTGAAGCTGCATGGGTGTCTGTCGTCTGTACCAGGGAAAACTTGGGCAAAGTAAGGCTGGGGAAGAGAGCGTCGGAATAACATTTTCTTTTCTCCAGCAGACACTTTCAGTTTAGCTTGCTGCTGCAGTGTCCTCAAAGGAGGCGATGGGGGTCACAGGTGATTCAAATCATTTTAGGACAAAAGCCCCACAGTGCGGATCTAATTGTGAACAGTGTGCTTTACTGATCACCATTATTTTAAAGGGAGACAATGGTTGCCCATTAATGTTGGTATGTGAGACTTCATCTGCGCTTCAGAGTGAATCTATGCCCTTGTCGACTGCTTCCAAGCAAACGAGGCAAATACCGCAAATTGCCTTGATTTCCAATTGCATTCATATAGTGCTTACTTCTTGTGTGAGGTGTAATAAGCGCTAAATAAATGCTAAAAAGGAAGTAAGAGTCTTTTATCTGTTAAATGCAGTGACCAACGGCAGTCCAGACTATACTGCCAATAGCATCTTTCATGGGGGCAGGAGGGGTGTAGTGGAGGGGGGTTGTGGTTATGGTTCTAAAATTGCCAAGTACCAACTAAAACATAAGAACTTGCAAAATGATGTTGCCAAAATAGGGGTGGAGTGGGCGTATAGCAAAGATGGTCAGTGGGTAGGAGTCCCAATTCTCTGGTTAAAATGTTTCTGGATACCTGTTTTTTATTTGTGCCGTTTTATATAGAGCAAACCTGTCCCAATGGTATCAGGGTGCTTTACACAAGATTACATTATACAAAATCTTTTTTTTTTATTTAGGCACTAGGAGATAAGGTGATTTGTCCAGGATCATAGGATATTGAATTGACGCTGGGATTTAAACCTTGTTGCCCAGTTCCAAAGTCGACAGCTCATGCCGTTATACCACATCTCGTCCGTTATTATTCGCGTCAGTGGCGGCTGGTTCTTTGAAAGTGGCGTGCATTATACCGCTCAGAAGTTCACCCCATTTAAAAAAAAAAATTGCCTAACTCATACCCACATCATCTCACGTTTAGACCCAGATTAACAAATACTTTGCACTGGGTTTGCGTGACAAAAGTGATGCAAAGCTGAGCAAACTTTTTTTTTAATTTACTTTTCAGCACAAAACCTGTTTTGCACTGGAAAGTTGTATGAACGTAAAGCAGTGCAAAGCACTGTTTTGTGTTACTCTGCTTCAAGGGGGCATCCATGGGTGGTACATGGGCGTTCCCTTGCAAGACCCATGATTTTTGATGCAAAACCCTCTCTACTACAATAGTAGACAGTGTTTTGCGCCAAAAAATAAATACCACTTAACAGCAGGTGTTAAAAAGGAGAAATGCATTTATTTCTCCTAACTATTCTCATTTTGCATGTGTACTGCACTGTACATCATACACCCGAACTAGGAAAAGTTTTAAAGTTAGTCAAAGCATAGTATTTTGTACTGGAAGGGCATCTTTCCAGTACACTAACTATGCTTGACTCATTAAGACACCGATGCAGTATGGTGCAAAGGTGTGTGCGTGGAACTCTGCAGCCTGATTGTGCACCAGCACTACAGAGAGAGCAGGATAGTGCCATATCTTTGTAGATATGGTGCTTTCCTGCTCTCTCCCTCTCACGTGACGCTGCCCTGCACTGTGTGAAAGTTTTGATAACCTGGGCCTTAGTCTATTTCCCCTCACTCACTCTAACTCACATGCTCTTTTTCACTCATACTCTCTCCCACTCACTGTTACCCACACACATACATACTCATACTCACTGGTTTTTATTCTCACTAACAATTACACACACTCACTAGCTCTGGGACGTAGTGCAACAGCAGCACCATTGATAGCTTCACCCACGACTCACTTCCGCTCCCTCTCACAGCCTCCAATCAATCACTCTTTCTAACACACTCATATTCCTTCACTTACTCCCTCGTACTCACTTTCACCTATTCGTAAACACTCCCAAACTGCGACTCTCACTTTCACTCTCATTGACACTCTCAAACACACACACAGACACACACACACTTTTACTCAATCTCATTGACGTTCAATCACTCACAAACACACTCACAAACAGGTACACTCACACATAGAGAAATAGCATGTTTGTTTTACTTACCTGACAACTCAGATGCTCCATGGCAGCAGCAATGCAGAAATCTGGGATTGGCATTAGAACCAGCAAGTCATGATTCCCAACGAGGAACCAGATGGAGCAGCAAGGGCTGGACTGAAAACGGGAAGACCCACCTCAATACCTCTCCCCACTTCTTGATAGGGCTGAAAGCACAGGCCTAAAAGAAGCCGGGATGGTGGTGGGGATCTTGCCACTGCTGCACTGTGTGGCTTTTCATTGACTTGAGGGATGCACTGATGTGTGCACTGACAGCCCCATTTTAGTAGATATACTGTGCTGCTTGAGGCATGGACAATATGCCTGCTAAATAGAATGGATTGTACCTGAGTGAGGGGATCGTATTTGAACTACGCCCCTTACATTTGCAATCCAGAGATCCATGTACAGAGTGTTTTATTCTGAAACAACTCTGTAGCTAGATCATGCCTCAGCCCCCTCAGGCCCCTCCTCCTCCTTCTGTCATCAAGAGCCTGGAGAGGAGGCAGAGAAGGCTGACCTGTGCACTGACAGTGCTCATGAAAACACGAAACTAGTGTCTTCATGAACACTGCTAAATTAAGAAATGCACAGGGGCCTCACAGGAGGTGGGGGGCTGCGCCCAGAAGTCCCTAAAAGGAGCTCCTGATTGGCATCAAGGTGGTGGCTTCACAATGATGTCATGTCACACAGTTACTCTTACAGGCCATATGTATGCAGCGGTGTAGTGCAGCACCTCACTGTGCTAATCTGCCTCAAACTTGCTCATTCGCTCAGTATGGTAGGGCTGGACATGCGCAATACAGCAGGTACAGGCATGCGATGCACTTTCCGCCTAAGCACAGTCGAGGGCTGCTGAGTTTTGACCTCTCACAGTCCTCCTCCCAGAAGGTCCTTCCATGCCTTTTACCCTTTGCGTTTGGTGGACCGACATATAATAGACTGAAGAGGCAGATCAGAATGACACTGTGGATAGACAGCACCTGGCACTTCTCCCACCAACACTTCTGCCACACCAGCTTGGTTTTTGCCAGTCTGCAAAGCTCTTATGTGTTTTAGCTCTTGGTCATCCTTACCAGCTCTGCAAGTGGCAAACATTAGGTCAAAGGGAGAACAGTGCCTGCTCCAAATCCAATACACATTTCCATTTCAAAGGATCCAAATCGGTAAGTGTAAACCCATCGGTTAACACACCTACTTCGGAGACATGGTCCACCTGACTCCCTTCTTTTCAGAGTCCGCCTTTTTTAAAGCTCAAACTTGATGATCAGAGACAAGAGTTCAAATTTTGAGTTTTTTCTTTTATGCTCACTTCAGGCTCACTCTTTCCTTCCCATATGCTACAGTGCATTTTATCTTCTATTCCATTGCCCATAGGAGTCACCTGGGCCTCAGCACTGTTATTCTTGCCCTATTTCCCGATTGTCACTCTCTCCACATGTCTATGCCTTCTCTCCTGTTTCCTTCCCTTTTCATTTTCTCAACCTGCCCCTTCCTACCCCATACATTTCACTTTTGTCTCATTTCATATTTAACATTGTCTTCTTGTCTCAGCCTGATCTTCCCTGCCCTTTCTAAATTTACTCCCTACAAATGTAGGCCAAAAGAACGTACCAAAATGTCATAAAAGCAATAAACATCAAGAAGATGTTCACAACAATGAGTAGACTGGGGGATAAGAAAACAAGGTAAATAGAGATCAGCAGTGCAACTGCTAACCTGTTAACCTAGATCGAACAAAATGGGAACTGGCTGTATAGTTGTTGTTTACGATATTGCCTAATTTCTCTCACAGCAGTGATTAGACATCTTAAAGAAGTATTGCAGGGCCAAAAAATTAAAAAAAGATTCATCAGCCGTTTGAACACTACCTTAGATAACAGAAAATACCACATTAAGAAAGATACTCATCCCCACCACAATTACTGCTCACGGATAAGACAACGGAGATTATTGAGAAGTCATCACATCTTCGAGTAAAAATGTGTGTATTGGGGCGTGGCCAAGATGGCGACCGAGTAGGACGTGCCTGCTCGTCGCTCCGGCCCTTCGCCTAGGCCCCGGCCTTACAGCAACGTATAGTGAGTGCCCGACGATATTCCAGGGCCTTAGCGGGACCGGTGAACACTGCTGCGGCGTCACGGACCCCAGGGTGGAGTAGCGCTGCTGGGCTTTCGCCGGGACCGGAGCTGCCTGTCTGCGCGGCGGGCCGCTGGTGTTCCTGGACCCGGCGGCAGCGAGAGAGGCTGGACTGATCACGAGGGGCGGCCGGGACTGGACGAGCGACGCTCCAGCCGCTGGCGGCGGTGCCTCCCCTTGTCCCCATCAGGGGTGTGAATTATAAGGGAGGAGAAGTGCTTCCCCGACGGGCTCCTAGATCTGCGGAGCGCCGGAGGTGGCCCTGGGCCTTGCGGCCGCGGGGGAGTCTGGACTGATCCCCGTGAGAGGAGCTGCGCTGTGGGGCCCAAGCTGGGTCCTGAGCTTCCCGCCTGCATAGCGGGGCCGAAGGCCTACTCAGGTGATAGAGTGCGGGGGCGCTGGGCAGCTGGCCTGTGCCCCGAGAGAACTGCTGAAGACCCCGGGCCCTGTGGCGGCGAGGGAGGCTGGATTTACCACGTGGGACTGCCGGGACCCTGGAGCAGCCGAGCGCGACTGATCTACAGGCGTGGTGCAGGTGAGCCCAACCGGAGACCCCTGGGCGCTGCTGGTCGCTGGGCTCCGTATTCCCTAGCGCGCCCTGGGTGGTGCTGCCCTTCTCCACTGGACCTTGCAAAGCTACACGGGGGGGGCTGTGAGAGACTCTAGAGCCACAGATCTGGACTGCCTAAGGCGGCGGGCCTGCATAATCCCCTGGGGGCCAACTGGCGACAGTGATTCGGCAGCGACGGTCGAGGGGTCCGCCTGCCTCAGTGGGGGCTCCCCCCCTGCCGCACCTCACTGACAAGCCACCCGAGATCAGCACTGTGGAGTGAGCTGGCCCGCATTTGCGATCTGAGGTCGTTGGGTGAGCTTCTGAAGAAGACACCGAAACACTTCAGGGGACAAGAGGGGTGTGAATTGGCCCTGGAGCGGGGCGCCTGCCCGGCGGACGGCCTGGGGGGCGAGACAGACGGCGCCGCTGGACTGGAGGGGCTTTGGAGGTGAGGGCGGGCCTGCGGTGAGTGCCTTCCACGACGCCCTGGTACGAGGCCGCGCTCACAGTGTGTGGGTCACTGAAGAGCTCCGGAGATGATTGAGTGGAGGGAGGCCGACAGGGGTGCTACGACCTGGGGTGCTGCACGGGCTGACACGAGGGCCCCAGGAGCCATTCACGGCGGCTGCGGCGGGCCCGTGCAACCTGAATAACTTCCTACCCTGCTCCACTTAAGGTAGCGACCCGGCTGTTTTCCCGGGTTCCACATTCCAAGCACACGAAGGGGACGTAGATACCTCATTATGGCCGCCAACAAATCCAGGAAAGAAAGATCAGTAAAAGATCTTCTCCTCAAGGCCGGCGCTGGAGGGGCTGAGGGGGCTTCGGCGCAGGGGGGGCCCCAGGCCACACAGGACCTGAATGACGCCGACGGACCGGTCACTCGCGGAGTCCTCGAATCTCTTTTTGCCTCCCTCACCGGGGAATTCCACACCATGAAAAAGGAACTGCCCTCAGAACACCGCGAGATACGCAGAGACATAGATTCTGTAGGGGAGAGAGTGGACGAGCTGGAGACACAGTCTTCGTCGCGGGACGAAGAAATCACGCAGCTCCAACAGGAGGTCCTCCGCCTTCGAGACCAGCAACTGGACCTCCAAACCCATGCGGAGGATCTCGAGAATTGTTCCCGCCGGAACAATATTAGAGTCCTCAGGGAGCGGAGAGACAGGACATATAAGCCTTTGTTAAAGAACTTTTTTGCCACATTTTAGGGGCCCCCCAGGAGCAGAGAATTAAGCTCGACCGGACTCACCGAGTCGGACCCAGGAGATCGGCGGCTGCCTCCCCCCCCGGATATCTTAACATGCGTTCATGACTTTCAGCTTAAGGAACGTATCCTCCGGGAGGCGGGAGCCAAGCACCCCATTGACTTTCGCTCCTGTAAGCCCCTTTTGTTTCAGGACTTAGCAACCTCCACCTTGCAAAAAAGAAGAGAGTTCCGACCAGTCACGGCATTCTGGCGCTCGAAGGACATCTCCTATTCCTGGGGCCACCCCTTCAGGATTATCTTCAAGTGGGAGGGCAAGCTCCGCCAGGTCTGCTCCTTACGGGAGGCATCCTTGCTTCTACATTTGCCGGGGGTGATCACGAGCGAGAGGACTCCACTGGGTGCCACAATGGTGCAGCGAGATGGCAGAAGGTAGGGAAGACTCCTCTGCGTCTTCGCCCAGACCCGGAGACAATGGCGAAGGAGTGCAAAGCGGTGTTGGACACGCTGTCGGAGGACTCGGCAGCCACAGATTGAAGAATGCTTAACTCTGGTAACCTCGACTTCAACTTACTTAGTGGGTCTCTTGAGGCTTTCGAGGGCTGGGGCCTGGGAGGGGCGGGGGCGGCGGGTGGCTCCTGCTGTACATCTCACGACTCACCATGGGGCAGACCGCCCAGAACATTTGTGGACTTCATACGTTGCTGTTCACTACTGTTGTTTGTTATATCATAGGGGCATTGGGGCTTCCTTCTTCTCCCTCCAGATGTGCATGGGTATTTGCAATGGGTGGTATCTATTTGACCTCACAGGTGGAGGCGGCCGGTGGGCAGCCCTTATATGCACATGCTCCTGTTCATCTCCATGTCGGCTGACATTAACATTGTGTCCCTTAATGTAAAGGGTCTCAATAACCCTATAAAGCAACGCGCTGTCCTATCCTTTTTGGAAAACTCGGATGCCCATATTTGCCTCCTACAGGAGACGCACCTCCTGCCTTCAGATACTCATAGATTGAGGTCCAAAGCTTTCCCTCACCAATTGTTCTCTTCTCAAGCCTCTAAGACGGTGGGGGTGGCAATACTGGTCTCTGCTAAGTTCCCAGGTCAGATAGGTAGCAAGCAGGCCGAGATCAAAGGCAGGCTTTTGGCTTACGCATTCACACTGGGGCCACACACCTTCACAGTGGCCACAGTTTACGTCCCAAATGAGGGCCAGGAGGGGTTCATTCGGGGGGTGGTGCAGGAACTGACTTGTCTCCCGGACAGATCCTTGCTCTTAGGGGGAGATTTTAACTTGGCATTTGATAATGCGGTGGATTGATCTTCGCAGCGTTTGGGGGCAGACAGGGGCGCTTTCAGAGGACGGGAAGCGTCTGCTCGCTGAGGCTGGGCTCGAGGATGTCTGGCGTATGCGCCACCCAGGGTCCAGGGAATATACGTTTTACTCGCACCCACATAAGACATACGCCAGGATAGATTATGTTCTAACATCAGACACACTGACGCAACAGACACAGGTGGTGGAGATTCTCCCTTGCCCCATATCCGACCACTCGGCAGTGCGAGTATCTCTGTCCCTCCTGCACCAACGACCTTCACATAGGTTTTGGCGCCTGCGTAAGATGATGCTGCAACATCCCTCGGTAGTGCAACAGGTCACTAAATCCATAACTGATTACTTAGACCTTAATGACACTCCCGCTACCTCCACGGCAATCTTATGGGACGCACTGAAGGCGGTGGTCAGGAGGGAGTTTCTGGGGATCACAGCTGCAGACAACAAGGATAGGAGGGAGAAGAGGGAATGGGTAAGGTCACGGAATTGGAGCGCATACACCAGCGGACAGGTGCACCCAGGGTTTGGAAGCAGCTTGAGGCGGCCAGGGCGCAGTTAGCGGGTCTGGACGTAGACGGCTGAATATGCTGCTCTCTGTTTGAGGCATGCCTTCTATGTTGGGGGGAATAGATGTGGGAGGCTCTTAGCTTACAGGCTACGCGCCCAGAGACAGTTCTCTCGTATCCCTACAGTCCGGGACCAGCAGGGTCGGGAACGCAACTCTGACCATGAGATTGCCGACACATTCCGGCAGTTTTACGAGACTCTGTATGCAGCCCAGACATTACCCGCGGAAGGCCCCACCTAGTACCTAAATGGAGTTTCCACGGCCACACTAGCTCCGAGTCGGGTAGAGGAGCTTGAAGCCCCCATTCGACTGGAGGAGGTCATCTCGGCTATCTCGAACTTAAAACACCACATATCTCCTGGCCCGGATGGATTCTCCTCAGCTTTTTATAAAAGGTTCTGCAACATCCTGGCTCCGCTGCTGGTGCGGGTGTACAATTCGATAGGGGTTTCCAGCCCTCTCCCGCCCTCCATGCTCGAAGCACTAATCACGGTAATCCCCAAACCGGGTAAAGATAGAAGCCTTTGTGCATCCTTTCGCCCCATTTCTCTTCTTAATGTGGATCTTAAAATATTTACCGGGATCCTGGCGCGGAGACTCTCACCCCACCTGGCCGGGTTAATAGACCCAGACCAGTCCGGTTTTGTCCCCGGGCGTCAGTGCTCTGACAACACCAAGCGGCTCCTACACCTGGTGGACAGATCTGAGCGCTTCCCGGCCGAGCGAATGATATTTTCGGTCGACGCCGAGAAGGCGTTCAACATGGTCCACTGGCCGTACCTGACGGCGACACTGTCTCACTTTGGCCTGCCGCAACGCTTCATTGACTGGATACTTAGCAGTTATGCCAATCCTGCTGCCTCGGTGCGGGTGAACAAGACCACCTCGACTACCTTTCCCATCCGCAGAGGGACGAGACAGGGGTGCCCTTTGTCGCCGCTCATGTTTGCCCTGTATATGGAGCCCATGGCTCAAAGAGTTCGAGGTGATCCCTGCATCGTGGGGGTACGTTATGGGGGGTCGCAACATAAACTTTGCCTCTATGCGGACGATGTGGTGGCCAGACTGGAACGTCTCCGGGAATCCCTCCCTGCCCTACTAGTGGAATTGGACAGATTCCCTTTAGCATCGGGGTTCAAAATTAATGTGCATAAGTCACAGGCTCTCAATCTCTCCTTGGAACCTGAGACTCTGGGGTTGTTGCAGCGGTCCTATCAAGTCCAATGGGCGCAAGACTCTATCCCTTATCTGGGCCTGCAGCTGTCTGCCACGATACAGGCCACCAACTCGACGAACTGCACGGCGCTACTACAGCAGGTTCGAGACTGCCTTAGGAAATGGCGGCCGCACTCGCTATCATGGCGGGGCCGCATTGCAGCCGTAAAAATGATGTTACTTCCCAAAATGATCTACTTGTTTCAAACGCTACCACTGGTGCCCCCGACGGGAATCATACTCTCGATGCAGAGAGACATAGAATGTTTTATCTGGCGAGGCCAGAGGGCCCGATTGCTCAAGGAGCTCACCTATAGAGACCTAGTGGAGGGTGGGCTGGGGGTTCCCAACCTGCAGGCTTACTGGCGGGCGGTCCAAATGAGAGCATTAGTTGAGTGGTCGCGCCCAGAGTCCGAGAAACACTGGCTGTTTATGGACAGGTCCCTCGCCGGACAGCCTCTGTGGGGGATCCCTTTCCTCACGCGAACGGCGAGACCGCGGAATCTGTATCTCTCCAAGGTGACCCACCCTACTCTCCTGGCTTAGGACAGGGTCGCTGTGCCGGGAGGGCTCACGACCTTCCCGTCTCCGATCACGCCCATAGCTCATAATCCTGACTTTACGACAGGGATGGACTCGGTAGGGTTTCGACACTGGACTAAAGAAGGGCACCGCTCTATAGGACACTTCTTTGATATTGAAGGGCTTCGATCCTTCGCCGACCTCAGTAGGGATCAGGACATACCCGAAACAGAGCGCTATCGATACTTGCAGATCCGACATTGGGTTTTACATAATGAGGTGCGGGGAGGGGCCGAGAGACATCTCACACCGTTCGAGAAGTGGTTACTCACTCAACACAATGACTCTCATCTGACCTCGGACTTATACAATTTCACAAAACACGCCCCCACCACCGGGAAGACCCCGGGGGAGCTACGCTGGGAGGGGGAATTGGGCCGAGCAATGACGCAGAAAGAGTGGTCCGATATTTACTTTAGGGCCCGACGCACAGCGCGTAATGTAGCTTCCATTGAGACAGCCACCAAAGTAGCCACCTATTGGTACCTGACCCCCGCTCGACTCCATAGAGGTAATTCCTCTTGCAGCCCCCAATGTTGGAGAGCCTGTACCCTCACTCACCTGCTGTGGGACTGTCCCTCACTTGGGATCTATTGGACGCAAATCCTAGATGATATTGATTCCCAATTCGACACTCAAATTCCCCGCCTTCCGGCATATGTCCTCCTGGGTCTGCCAAACCCCATCACCTTCCCACTCAAATCTCGGAGGGGCAAGCAAATGGCACTCGCATTGGGGGCGGCCATACAAAATATACTTTCACACTGGGGCACTAAGACAGTCCCGACTCGCTTGGGATGGCTACACAGACTATAGGGAATAGTGGGGATGGAGAAGATCTCGCTTTCTCTGGCGCACCCAGGTGCTTCCTTCCATGAC